>BMAV01023029.1:0-10860 GCA_019973955.1 Trichonephila inaurata madagascariensis | reverse complement strand
TTATAAATCAAGGGGCGGACCTCCAAGATATCGAACATCCTTCCGCGACTTAAGGTATCCGACTACGTTCGGAACCGTGATTTTGCAAAAACGTGTAAATGGATAATATTTATGATATTTAGTGTCACTTAGATTAGAATACATGTATAAAATTGTTTTCAGGACACACACATACATTATGGCAAAAAAAAAAATATTTGGCAAAAAAATGAACTTAGAATAACCTTTTTTCCAAATGTTCTCCTTTTGTAAAAAATGCTTCTATTGTGTATTAATATTTTGCCTGTATTCAGCTCAGACCTCTCTAAAGAGGCTCAACTAGAATTTTTGAAGTGCATAACTCGGAAGTCGGTTTATCCATGTTTTACGAAAACAGAAGGGAGAAATTTTAAGAAAATCCGCCGATAATTATTTCAAATGGTTGTAACTCTGAAAACAATGTGAATTTTTCAAAAATCATAGTTGAGCCTCTGTACAGAGGTCTGAGCTATATACAGACAAAATATTAATACAATAGAAGCCTGTTTTACAAAAGGAGAACATTTGGAAAAAAGGTTATTCTAAGTTAACTTTTTGCCAAAATATTGTATTTAAATAATTTTTTTTGTCATAATGTCTCCTTAAAACAATTTTATACATGCATTTTAATCTAAGTGACACTAAATATCATGAGAATTATACATTTATGCGTTTTTTTTTTTAATCAGGGTTCCTAACGTAGTCAAATACCTTAATATTCTTCATCAAAATAAAAATTTCTAGTAGTTTCTTCATTGGGGACTATTTAGTAATCTAATATGGCACATCGAAACCTAGTGGCTGAGTGGTAGTGTATCGCGCTTCCACGCCTCGGGTCCGGGGTTCAAATCCCGGGATGTGCAAGGTCGACTCAATCTCTCAGCCCTTCAGAGGGTCTATACATGAGTACGAAGCTTGGGAACTAAACCCTGGGGGTTTCTCTCCAGACTGACCACTTGACCTAAACATCGACTCACGCAACCCAGCGCCTAAGATCATGTAAACTGAGATAGGCACAGGCCTTGACCTTCATGGGCTGTTTAGCCACTGAGTTCTGCTCAGTTCACTATGGCACATCTTTCAATTTTTCCATGAGACCTTTCAGAGTCTGTAAAAGAGGAAATCTCAACGTTAAATGAGAGACTCCACGGACCCCCTAAAGAGGCGTTGCAGACTCCCTGGGATCCGTGGACCACAGTTTAAGAACTACTGAGTTAGATGATTTTGGGTTCATATAATTATTTTTCATCAATATAAACAGCCGAAAGCAATGATTATTAATAGGTGCATACTGAGTATTGAATAGTATAATGTGTACAATGCAACATTTCATAACCTCAGCTCTCTCTCTCTCCCAGCACCATCAAATCAGTTCGATTCCAGCTTATTTCAATCTTCCGCTTTATCGAGCACTGCAATTTCAACAGTAGGTTTCTTTTAAAATTTAATACTAAGGAAACTGTTAAATGGTATCCTCTCATCTCAAGAAATGTTAAAAAGTACTAAAATATGTTTTTTTTTCCTTTAACAAGTAATATAAAAAAAAAATTTAAGTCAATTCCTACTTCATTAGAAAAACGCACTGGCGCCATCTGTTGCAGATAAATCTAACTTCGTCAGAAATAACGAGAATAATTTTAAAATTAAAAAAATAAAATTTAATTAATCAATTAATATTTGAAAAAACTGTATTAAGATCAAGTGGCATCCACTGCAAATATAAAAAAAATGTATTTGATCTTGAGTGGACGAATAAAAAGTATTTTATAGAGGATTGAAAATTTGAACAAGATATATATATAGGGAAAGAGTGAATTAACAGTAGAATTGGAAAAAAAATTACTTTCTCTTTTTAACATATAGAAAATCTCTAATACCTAAACTTCATTCCTCTTGTGGCAGTAGTTAACCTAAAAATTAATATTTTTATGTTATTTTTCTCTTCAGCCACCTATATACCAAAGAATATCTTTTCAGCGCAGGTTGGTCTCGAAATTCTGAAAAAAAGTTTTAGAATCGCCCTATTGTTCAAGGTGTTTGGTAGCTCAAAAAGTTACGAAAGGTTTGAAGTTCAAAACAGAGGTTCTTAAACTTTTTTAGGGGTGGCGACACCATTTCTTTGTCTAAAAGTTTTGTGGCGATTCCCATAAGCATTGCGCAACATTTAAGCATGCTTGTGTACTGCTATATGTGTTTTATTTGTAGTATAGTATAGTTATTTTGTGGTAATAAAAACATCCGAAAAAAGTATTAAATGTAACTAGGGATTGCAATACCGGCATACCGAATACCGGTATTTTGAGTCATTTGCACAATTTTGTAATACCGGTATTCACAAGTTCACAAAAATACCGGTTTTTCGGTATTTACTAGAAATTTTATTAAAATTGTCTCCACTATATGTTCGGGGATCGCCAACTTAACAAAATAGTATACGTTTTTGTTTTTATGTCACCCTAATGGGTTAAATTAATTAGACTGTGAATACATAGTTGCATCGTACAACCAAGAGAAGTGATAAAATACGTGAATCATCCAAGGAGGAGAGCCAAAACTATCCTATCACAGCTCAGAGCGATACTTCACACGCGCAGGATTCTGTGTATCGCTCTGTATCTGAGAAAACAAGGTTGTATTTGTATACGGAAATAGAAAATGTCTTACGGTATGTACATAATTATAATGTCTTTAAAATTGAAAATGAAAAAGTAGGAAATAGACTAACCAATTCAAATTTGAGCAAGTTTATAGTAAGTTTTCTTAAAATTGTTTACCCACAAACCATATTCATATGTTTACCATATTCAGAAGAATTTGGTACAATTATCGAAAATAATGATGACTAATGTCGATTGTGAAAAGGAATTGTCTATTAAACAAAAACTAAAATTACCGATAACTAAAAACATTTCAGCAAACCAAAATACAATACAGAAATCAGCTACCGTAAAATCCGGTGTATAACGCGCACCGCCGTATAATGCGCACCCATACTTTAGAGCTACAATTTTTAATTTTTAGATACATTCGCCGTATAACGCTCACCTTTTTTACGAAGAAACTTGAAATGCACCTATGCAGTGCTCGTATCTTTTGAAGTCATTTGTTCGAGGTATTATTGTAGACTTTTGAAAAAATAGTTTACTTCTAGAAATACAACCCTTTAAGTTCATAAGAAATGTCATTTCTTTTAAATAAACAGTATTTTTCGATATATGTAGGTCTAATTTTTTTTCCTAGGCTCATTTTTAAGCTCTCATTTTTATACCTGGCGTATAACGCGCACCCCTAAATTTCGATCTTATTTTTTGTGCTTAAAGTGCGCGTTATACACCGGATTTTACGGTATATCCACAACCATCCGAAGAGAAATCGATTTATTTCAAGATGAGAGATTTAGAGGTAAATATTTGGAAAAAGTATATCGTGCATTGCTAATAATACCACAAACTAGCGTAAATGCCGAAAGAGCGTTTTCGACAGCTGGTAATTTTTGTACAAATTTACGTTCTGAGTTTAATGATAGTACAACTGATGAATTATGCTTTTTAGGCTCACATTTCAAACATTTGTAACACCCGTACCACCAACTGAATAGTGATTTAAATAAGATGTTCCTTTATACTTTTTTGTGATTCTTAATATACTGTTATAATTTATAAGTTACAGATTATTTTTTGTAAAATATTTACATTTCGTTATAAAGCTGGCAAATAATACAAAGAAACACACGTGTTTTCTTTCTTCTTCTGAAATTTCTACTACCGGTATTAAAACCGGTATCCCAGTATTAAGGTCTAAAAAATACCGAATACCGGTATGGAACTTTTGGTTCTATATTGCAATCCCTAAACGTAACGTTATAGAAATTTTAATTAAGTAACAAAATTTTAAAAAAATATGATATAATGTAATAACACGGTAAATTATATATAAACTCAATCTGTTTTTTAAGTGTAGTCCTTTTGAGTTCACTTCTGAGATCATGAGATCATTGCCTTTTATTAACAATGGCATATGCAAAATTTAAGTATCACTGGGAAGGATGTGCTTGATTATTTTTAATTGTGTAATAGTCGACACCGCCGGACGAAGTACTTCCGCAATATTCTTTAGATTTGATCGGTATTTCGATTTTATGATTGTTAAAGAGGAAAATCAAAATACTATGGCTTTCTACAATAAAAATCTACCTAAACAACTAAATTATGATTGTTATTATTAATGGTGAACAAATTATTTTAAGCAAAAACATATATTTAAAAACTCAAGCATTTTGGTGACCGCGTTAGTGAGTGAGGGAATATTAACGTCGCACTTGTTTAGCTACACGAGGGTTTTTGGAAACGGACCACGTAATTTTGAACTCTGGTCAAATGACGTGGAAGACACCCGAGCTGGCACACCCCTCTCCTAACTACTACACCACACCAACGGGAGAACCTTTCAGCTTTCGAGAGATTTAACATGCATCGTTGCCCTACATGGAGGGTCTTTAGTGGTGCTGGGCTCGAACTCATGACATGCCTGCCATAATCCGATTCCTTGACCACTGGGCTACCGCAGCTGCAAGTAACGCGCCCCTGTTTGGAATCGCGACCGCTAGTTAAAGAAACGCTGGTTTAAAAAACTAGCTTCACTTTACAGTACATCAAAGGCTTACGTGAGCTTTTAGAGTATATAGAAATAAAAAAAACCAAGATAAAAAAGTCATGTTTGCTTTTTTGTAAAATAAATAAAAATGATAAGTAATACAGCTATTCCATTTCTAAAATATAGACAAGATAGATTTGACTTTGTCATAAGAAAAGTTTTGATTTATATATTCTTCTAGCACATTAAGCTTGTTTACGCTAAAATTATTTGCTCCGTACAAGATAAATTTTGTTTTATGACAAAAAAATTTATTGGAGATTTTATCCAGTGATATATAATTGCACTTTCAGGTTTGGAGTTAAGTTTCGTTACGTCATTTTCTTCTCAAGTTTAAAGCCCATATCACGTAAATTGAATTGACTTCTTTTTAAAATAAATGATCCTTTTATATTTTTATTATTAAAAAAATATATTTAATAAATCAGGAACTTACATTTCTTAAAGTGAATAATAACTGAACCGTGTGAACTGAACTGAGTGGCGCAACAGCTCATAAGGGCCAAGGCCTACTGTGTCTACCTCAGTTTACGTGATCTTAGGCGATGTGGCCACTTGACTGCGTTTCAGTCAAGTGATCAGTCTGACGCGAAACCCCCAGTGTTCTGTTCCCAAGCTAGCTTAGTACTCATTTTTTGATCCACTGAAGGGATGAAAGGCTGAGTCGACCTTGCCCAGCCCGGAATTTGAACCCCGGACCTGTGGCGTGGAAGCGCGCTACTCTACTACTCAGCCACTAGGCTTCAAAGTGAATAATACATACAAGAAAAATATGATTGTAAGTAAGTTGAAAATAAATAATAAAACTAAAAAATTTTATTAGATAAAAATTTCAGTTTAAGCTATCCGACTACGTTCGGAACCGTAATTTTGTAAAAGCGTAGAAATGGATAATATTTATGATATCTAGTGGCACTTAGATTAGAAAATGTAGATAAAATTGTTTTAAAAATAGTATTACAATAAAAAATTATTTAAGTAGAATATTTTGACAAAAAATGAACATAGAATGAAAATAAAAATATTTTCCTTTTGTGAAAAATGCTTCTATTATAATAATATTTTGCCTGTATACAGCTCAGACCTCTCTACAGAGGCTCAACTAGAATTTTTGAAATATATAACTTAGAAGTGGGTTTATCCATGTTTCACGACAACAGAGGGGACTAATTTTAAGATAAGTATTTCAAATGGTTGTAACTCAGAAAATTATGTGGATTTTTCAAAATTCATAGTTGAGACTCTGTACAGAGGTCTGAGCTATATACAGGCAAAATATTATTATAATAGAAGCCTTTTTCACAAAAGGAGAACATTTTGAAAAAAGATTATTCTAAGTTCATTTTTTGCCGAAATATTGTACTTAAATAAATTTTTTTTTGCCAAAATGTCCTTAAGGTATCCGACTACGTTCGGAACCGTGATTTTAAAAAAGCTCAAAAATGAATAATTTTTGTGATATTTAGTGTCACTTAGATTAGAATACATATATAAAATTATTTTAAGGACATTTTGACAAAAAAAAAGTTATTAAAATGCGATATTTTGGCAAAAAATTAACTAAGAATAATCTTTTTTCAAAATATTCTTCTTTTATAAAAAAAATGCTTTTACAATAATAATATTTCGCGAGCTTATATAAAATAAAAACTTCTCCAGAGAGTCTATACTAGGATTTTTTTAAAAAAGTCACATTATTTTCAGAGTTACAACCTTTTAAAATAATTATCAGCGGTTTTTTTTCTTAAAATTTCTCCCCTCTGTTGACGCAAAACATGGATAAACCTACTTCTAAATTATATATTTCAAAAATTCTTGTTGAGCCTCTGTACAGAGGTCTGAGCTATAAACAGGCAAAATTTTATTATAATAGAAGCATTTTTCACAAAAGGAGACTATTTTGAAAATGGGTCCTTCTATGTTCATTTTTTGACAAAATATTGTACTTAAATTATTTTTTATTGTAATACTATTCTTAAAACAATTTTATATACATTTTCTAATCTAAGTGATACTAAATATCCTAAATATTATCCATTTATACGCTTTTGCACACACAAAATCGCGGTTCCGAACATATAGTCGGATACCTTAAAATAATTTTGTACATGTATTCTAATCTCAGTGACATTAAATATCACGAAAATTATCCATTTATGCGCTTTTTAAAATCACGGTCCCGAACGTAGTTAGATACCTTAAAGCTCCTCTAAGTGTTTCTAGTTAACATATAATGCAAAAAAAATTTTATCCAGTCAACTGTGGCGCCCCGTTTTGAGAGCACGCAACTATGTGTGTCTCGAAAATATTCGAGCGATGACGAGTATTCTAGTCCATCACAGAGCAAGTGTTCGTTGTTAAAATATTGGAACAAAAAGATGAGTTTACTTAAAACAATTGTCAATTTTATTACTAATACTTATTTATTCAGTAACTTCGGATCAACAGCTATCAAGGGGCCCAGCGTCTGGACGGCGTCACGCATTTGTCCCATGGCTGACCACACCCTATTATAAATCAAATTTCCGACTTTTGCCTTTGCCCTGTTTACTCTAATACAGTGTTTCTCAAACTGTGGGGTGCGCCCCCTAGGGGGCCGTGATAACTCTACGAGGGTGGCGCGAACCTTTTGAAAAGTCGAACACAAAAAAATTATTCAAAAAAAAAATTTATTAATTTACAGAAAGAAAAATAAAATACACTCCGACATAGTAAAAATAAAATACACACATTTACACTGATATAATACACTTATTAATATATCAGTATATGAAAAGGCCCCCTCGGATAACCTTTTAGATTATCTGCGTGATCTGGAGGTGTAGGGTCAACTAAAGAATGAGAAGTATCCATGCTCTTAATATGACTTTATTAAGAACTAGAACTTAAGACTTTAACAGATTAGATAATGGTTATATGTGTGAGAATCTACGATGAACAAACACACAGTACAAGTACTATAGTAATAACCTTACTCGGACCACTATCAATATCTAACCCGCCTTATCTCAATTCCAATAATAACACAAGTCCTAATATTAAATAGTCAATCCTACCTTAATCCAATCGTAGCTCCGATACTAGGGAGTGGCGTCTTTGCGCGAGTGCAATGGTATGCACCTTGACCTAATGGCTTTATCTTCGGAATCTTGTCTTTATCTTCTTAACCTCTGTTGGCCGTCCTTTCACAATTGTATCCACACACAATCTCTCACATAACATTCTCCAAATTGCCACACCACTTACTGAAACTTCTGTTATTTAAAAGCTATCTAATTTGCATTTAAGCTTCTCGTTTCACTTCTTGGGTTTTGGTTGGAAATGAGCTGCCATTAATCTTGGCCCCCAAAAGTACCCAAATGACATGTTAAAGAAAAGACGCGTGAGCCCGGCACAAGTACTGCGCAAGGTATTTTATAATTAATTTAACAATAAAAGAAGAATTTTAATTAATTACCAGAGACCCCATGGGCTTGTCATATATAAAATTACATGCAAAAATTAAAACTTATCTTGATAATTTGTACGATTAAAAATTGCGCTATTCGCTCCCCAATGCCACCGTTTAATACGTAAGGCGAGTGTATGTGGTGTATTGGGGGTGAGGTAGAAAAGGAATAAAAGTAAGGAAATCCTTTGAAATAAGTAAATTTTTCGCAAATACTGTCAAGGTCATTTTATTGCATTCCAAAACCTTCGGATTTTTGGGGGGTAGTAGTTCACAGAAAAGATCGTACTTCGAAAAGACGTATATATACGTCCGGGGCAATCAATGCAGTGGCTGAGCAAGACGTTTATATACGCCAGTGGCACTCAAGAGGTTAAAGTCGTATTGTAGGTTTAACGTCAAAGTATAGTATAATTGAATTCAAAACATTGTCATTGTATGGAGGGAGGAAGCGATGAAAATTATGATTGAATATTGGGACGCTAATATTGAAAGTCTGGGAAGCACTGCCCTAATATTTAAAAAACATTATCATCGTTCGTAAATAACTTCGTTACATGCTGTTTCAGCCGGAGCATACGGGAACTCATGAGTTTTGCTTAAATTTTTCATATCTTTTATTTGTTTGTTTCACTGCCTGTCCTCAAAATGTTCCAAACATCTTGAACCTTGAGATTCCTTCCGTTTTTCTCTCGCGACTTTTGCCATTTTAAAAAAAATTTTAAATCCTTTTTTTAAGATTTCCCGCACACACACACATTTCATCTATCTTTATTTACCTAGTTTTAACTTTCTTCAAACAGGATTGGTTAGACTTGCAAAGGTAATTCAGATTAGACACTTTTATCTTTTGAAAATGCATGGAGTTTTTTACCCGATTTTTCCCCAAACAAAGCCTACCAAAAGAATGAAATATAATGTTAAAAACTGTATAATTAGATATTGCAATACCGGGATACCGAATACCGATATTTTGAGCCATTTGTACAATTTTGTAATACCGGTATTCACAAGTTTAATTACCGGTTTTTCGGTATTTACTAGAAAAAGAACACAAGTTAAAATTAGATTCTAAAACACGTTGGAACAGTTTACTCCTAATGATGGAGCTATTTTTGAAATCGAAAAATCCAATCCAAAAAGCAATGATCGACTTAAACGTGCAAATTAATTTTTCCGATAGTGAATTCGACTTAATATCCAGAACTGTATCAGCTCTACTTCAGATAAAACTGGCTAGACATTTAATCGGAGAGATTCTAATTTATTAACACTAATGCAACAATAAATTTTATGTTGCAATCACTGAAAGAACAGCACACATCACTATCTGAAGAATTATATATTACATAGAAAAATCGTACAGAAGAAAAGTATACTGAAATAGGAAATATCTTACGGTGTCTCTTTTATCCACAAACCTATCCACATTCAGAAGAATTCGGTACAGTTATCGAAGATGATGATGATGACACTAATGTCGACATTGAAAAGGAATGGTCTCTTGAACAAAAATTAAAATTATATAGCGGTTACTAAAAAAGTTTCAAGAAACCAAAATACAATACAGAAATCAGCTATACCCAAAACCATTCGACGAAAAATAGATATATTTGATTGATTGAATATTAACGTCGCACTGTTCAGCTACACGAGGGCTTTTGGCGACGGACCACGTAATTTTGAACCATGGTCAAGTGACGTGGACGAGACCCGAGCTGGCACACCCCTCTTCTAACTACCACACCATACAAACGGGAGGACGTTTCAGCTCTCGACAGATTTAACGTGCATCGCTGCCCTACACGGCGGGTCTTTAGTGGTACTGGGCTCGAACTCGTGACAAGGCAAGCCACGATCCGATACCCATACCACTCGGCTACCGCAGCCACTCGATATATTTGAAGATGAGTGATAAAGAGGTAAATACTTGGAAAAAGTATATCGCGCATTGCTAACAGTACCATCAACTAGCCTAGATGCCAAAAGAGCTTTTTCGACGGCTGATAATGTTTTTACAAAATTTCGTTCCAGGCTTAATGACAGTACAATTGATGCATTATGTTTTTTAAGATCACATTTCAAAATTTTGTAATAGTACCATAGACTGAATAGAGATTTTTACTCTTTTTTTGTGATTTAAACCAAAAAAAATGTTTCTTTACTTCTTTATATACTGCAACAATTTATAAGTTACAAATTATTTTTTGTGATATTTACACTCTCAAATAAAACTGGCAAATAAAAAAGAATAAAAAACTGCGTTTTCTTTCTTTTTCTAAAATTTCTACTACCGATATGAAGATCTAAAAAATACTGAATACCAGTATTGAACTTTTGGTCCAATATTGCACTCCCTACGTATAATAGAATTGAATTATGTTAATTCAGCCAAATAAATGTATTAAGAAGAAAGTTCTGAAAGCAACTTTAAAATATATTTGACATGATTTATTTTCTCAATAGAACGCTTTTTAGCAAAACACTCATTTTCAGAAATATTTCTATCTGTAAACAAAAAAAAGTTTTTCCTAATGCTGTAATAAACTTATCTATGCATTAGGTATAGTTAGTAAAAATGGGTCTTAAAAGTTTAATTTAACCGAAGAACGACAGGAACGATTTGCCTAGGGGGTTCCCCCCATAACTTTATTTTTAAAAAAAAGAATGAAATGTTGCAAAGCTTTTTAAAAAACGTTTTTAGCCCTTAGGAAGAAATTATTTTAATTGGTGATCAAATT
>BMAV01023028.1:0-70675 GCA_019973955.1 Trichonephila inaurata madagascariensis | reverse complement strand
TGCATGCATTCTTTCTGGAATTCTTCCGGGGAAATTTCTGCCCGTGTAGATGGCCCCCAAATTATCCAATTTTTTTCCCAAAACTTTCCATTTTCACAAATAATTACACCCAAGGAACAGTTTTTTCTCATTTTTTTTCCATAAAAATCATTTAAAGGGGTCAAATGTAAATATCCTTTCTTTGAAATATTATGACCAAATCAATGTACCCTCCGGCCCTTTTTGAAATGAGTTCTGCAAAAAAAACCTTTTCCGTTTTGAAACCCCCTTTTTATGAATAAATTTCATGTCGATATAAGTTAAACAGAGAAGGTCTTATCATTCACCTTTTAAAAAATTTTATCATTACTAAATTTTACAAGTAATATATATTTTAAAAAAAAAAAGAAAGGATAAAAAAAAACACAAATTTATTAATAAAAAAAAGATTTTTTCCCGAACCCACAAAAATTCCTTTTCAACTATCCTTAATACTGAAAAAAAATAAAATTATAATTAGAATTTAAATTTTCGTTTAAAAAAATTACTGCATGTTTAAACTTTCTATTAGTACCTATTAAATTGAAACATATTTTAAATTTTTTTTGATGAGCAAATAAAATCTATCTAAATTTCATCCATCCCCAAACAAAATTGTTTTTTTTTTTTCGATTCATTATTTGCAAAAGCAATAGGGAAATTTTTTTTAAACAATGTTGATGTAAAAAATAATCGTTAACAATGCAAAACTTAACCCCCAAAAAAAAAATTTTTTTTTCAAAAAAAAAGGGACACACTATACCTGAAATAAAAATTATTTTTTAAAAATTTTTGTTTTTCCCTTTTGATAGTAGTTGCTGTTTGACACTTAAATTTTAATTAGTTCCTGTAGAAATACATATTAAATTGCCTTTGATTACAGAAAAAAAATAAATCAATCTGAATTCATCCATAAGCCCAAGAAAATCCGGGAAAATTACAAATTTTTGTGAATATGTTAGTTTTAAAACAATGTTTATGTTCTTTTAAAAACCCCAATTTAAAGAAAGATTACTTAAACTAGATAATCGGAAATATGCTTTGAAAAAATTATGCAAACGACACATGCTACAAACTGGAAAAAAAAAATTTTTCCTTTTTGGGAATGAGGGAAATTTTCCCCTTTCCTCACGATGTCAGCGCCCCCTGGTGATTTCGGTTATTTTTAACATTAGGATTCTTCCTGTATCTATGGGCTTTAGTGTGTGTGTGTAAATATCAACTCTTGATATTCGAGGAACGTCTGGTTTAAGTAATGAGCAATCAACTAATCTGAAAAGTTTTTTTTGGATTAAAATGCTTTGATTATTACTAAATTAAAGGAATCCTATTAAAAAAGATGTATATATATAACAGATTTTACACTTCATCTCGTAAAACTTTATCAATCAATCGAACGAATATAAAATCGTCTGCTTTTTTAAATTTCTCTTTCGATATATCCAATCCTCATTTGCGTGATAGGAATAAAAAGAAAAATATGCCATTGCAAATTTTAAAGGAAAAAAAAACAAATAACATAATAATTCTGTTAAAAAGACATGATCACTTTTAATGCAGTTGATTTGATTATGTGAAATCGTAAGTAAAAATATCATTGAATTAGTTTTGACTTAAGGTGCAGCACTTTTGTTTTACAAAGAAACTGGTTTCCTTTATTTGGAATTAAACTTCTCTAACTAAAGGATCTCCAAATTAAACCACAATAGGAAACATTTATTATAAATTAACAATTATACTGATTAAATAATTTTCTTTTTCTGTTTTCTTAGAACAGATTTTTACTGGTTGTAAATTTGTAAATCATCCTGGTAAGTTTCTCTGATATATAATTTATGATGGTTAGTTTTAATTTAAATTGTAGTTTTTAACCAATATTTTTTCCAATCATAATTTAAAATATTTTTCTAATGACTAAAATATATTAAATCAGATTTAAGAACAAGGTACCATCATCCACTGGCAAACATTGCTGTTTTTACTTACAATGGCTCTCAAAAGTGATCGTACATTCGCAACTTTCTACAAAATTTAATGTTTTTGACTAATAAATTTAATATAACAGAATTGAAATTTTTTATATCTGCAACTTGTTCTTAAAAAACATAATCAGTTTTTAAAACATAGTACAACTGTTATTTTAAAAAAATAATAGTAAAAAAACTACTGAAAAATTATGCCACAAAAGTTTTTGTGCACTTAAAAATAATCTCAGCATAGTTTTAACTATTATTTCTCTTTCTTAATTTAATACTTCCTTCCCCTTCCTCAGTGGCTCGACAGCCCAGGGTGAGCCTTGGCCTTCTCAAGAAGTTTTTTCCAGTCCAGCCTTCTTCCTGAGTTTAGTAAGATATTTTTGGCACCCACTAAATAAAAACATTTGAAAGATTTCATCTTTTTTTAATTTCTGCATAAATTTTCCCATTTTTTTTGTGTTGTTTTTTATTGATATTTTTTTTTTTGTCATATCTTCTTAGTCTAATTTGAAATTCTCATCAAATATATTCTACTGGGCTTAAATTAGGTGATTGATGAGGTGTTTTAAAATTTGGGGCCCGTTGGGAACATGAGGTGTACTTTAAGCGTCTTCAAACGCCCCCAAATTTGAAAACACCTAAACCCCTTTTAACCCCATAAATAATTTTGATTTTGAAAAGTAAGAAGATACAACATATAAAACAATGTAACCTAAAAACAATAATCACAGAAGCATGGAGGAACATTGATGCAGATATTACAAAAAACTAATGAAATCTATACCAAGTTGTTATGGACACTAAAAGATATCCTATGAAGTACTCAGTAAAGAAAAAAATTCTATAGTTAAAATTTATCTCGAATTTTTTAAATGTAAAAAAGATTTGGGTTTAATTTTTTAGTAGTTTTTTTTTATCATTAATTCTTTTAAATAATAGTTAACTATGTCTTAACATTGCTTATGTTATTCCAATCAGATTTTATGAAATAAATAATTCCATTGTATTAAATTTATTAGTCAAAAACATTAAAGTTTGTAGAAAATTACAAGTGTATGAACACTTTTGAGAGCCATTGTATTTAATACAGCAATAGAATTTTGAAAAATTTACTGTTTTTTTAAATCTAGTTCAAAACTTTTGGAGAAATTTTTCCTTTGGAAAATGTGATATCTTGTGTCATTTTGCTTGAGTTGTTAATGATATTTTTTTCTGTTTCTCCTTTTGTTTGCATGTAATGTCTCGTCTTAAGAATATTTGTTTTAAAATTTAACTTGCATATATATGTAATTGATTATTTTGTTGCTTATTTTTAGAACCATTTATCCTAAACGTTGATATGTTGGCTCAAAAGAGATGCATTCCACAAATTCTTTATGATAAATTCAGTGGAAACTATGTGAAGTATTTAGATACCTCAGAAATTACTCAGTCATCTCGTAAGAATTTTGATATTAAGTATGAAATTCTGATCTTTTTTTCTCTCTTGTGTCTAAAAGAATGAAATAAAATGAATTGTACTTATAGGTTACAGACCATGTGACCAAACATGCAACACATAGAAAACATGCCAAATTCAGGTTTTTATCCATATATGTAAAGGAAAAAAAGGTCACCCACAATCAATATTGAACTTTAAACCTAAAACTTGAAATTCAATAGGCGGCCCCTTTTATTTAGTAATGCAAAGAAAACCCCAAAGAGTGTTATACATAATTATTTCCCTTTTTTAAAATATTGAACAGTCGAAATTTGGTCGATACCTTTCATACAGTAGAGATCCCCCACAAAATGGGTTTTGTGAAAATTGAATCCCAAGTGGCACTGCAGAGGAAGGGGTTTACATTTAAATTTCCCTTTTTAATAAGAATAAAGTTTGGGTTTTGGGACACAGTACCTTCATTGTGTAAGATCCGTTTCAAAATGGGGTTTTGAAAAATAGACTCCCCTATGGGCAAAGGGCTTTTAATTATTTCCAAAAACTATTAGGCTTACAGTATTGAAATTTGGTAAGGGATTCTTTTTTAGAGTAGAGATCTGCAGAAAAAAAAGTTTTATGAAATTTAATCAAATTTTGGGATTGTGGGGGCTTAAAAGACATTATAGATAATTATTTCCATTTTTAAACTATGATACTTATAGTCTCTATTCATTTCCTGGAGTAGAGGTCCGCTACAAATTAGCTTTTACAAAAATAAACAAATGAATCATTATTTAAATTGAATAAAATTTATTTTTAGAAAAAATTCACTAGTAAAATTTTGATTTATTTTGCTGTTTGAGTAAAAAATTTGCATTAATATTTTCTTTCTTCTAATTATATTTTCATACTTAGTTTCAAGTTATTATATATTTAATTTTACATACCAAATTGAAGTGTCCCAAAGTATAATATTTTCATAGCTGGATAAAATGTTCGTACACAAATTAAACTCATAAAAAATAGTTGTATAAAATTTTTTGGTACTTGTGTATTATCGTAACAATGCCAGCATTCAAAATAACTCCCCAAATTGGCAACTCCAATTTCATATGCTTTGAATTGCCAACCATTTGATTCGTTTCATTTTATGTCACCTATAGGTTGGGATAATACACAAGTACCAATTTTTTTTATACTTATTGGTTGGTGACTAATTTTCTGAGCTATCATCGACATGAATAGTCCCAATATTATCAGTCAACAGTTTTTGGACTAAAATCTATTTGGCATTTACACCATAACACAGAAGATCACTGAGCCAACAATAAATAAATCATAATGTTTCCGGAAACAGTGTCTTCGATTCCCAGAACCTATTCATTTCTTGAAATAGAATATTACACTTCCAAGAACACTTCTTGTCATCTTTCATCTGCATGGAGTGATTGTTTGATAAAAAAAAAATGTCACTGCTTAGTTTCCTTTTGTTGAAAAAAACTTATTAAACCATCTTTGTTCATTTTTCCATAACATTGTAGCTAAATGGCTAAAACATCTAATTAAGGATATAACAAGAAAAGGACTCTAAATTCAAACTAGTGGCACCTCTGTTTAAAATATAACAAAGTCTAAGTTTAATTTGATGTTTTCTTTTTTTGATT
Source organism: Trichonephila inaurata madagascariensis (assembly GCA_019973955.1). NCBI lineage: Eukaryota > Metazoa > Arthropoda > Arachnida > Araneae > Nephilidae > Trichonephila > Trichonephila inaurata. Next base: position 65,597 of record BMAV01023028.1, on the reverse strand, counting down.
TTTGGCTTCGATCATGATTTTTGAACCACATGATGACCCGGGAGAGCGTACTTAATCTTTTTTTCAGTCGGGCCACATACATAAAAACTACTTAGGGGCGAAAACATAACAACTTTTTTGGTTAAATGAGGATTAATGGGGGGGGGGTCCCCTATAAGAATAAAGAGTTTTAAAAATAAAATTGATAAAAATTTTATTATTATTTTAGATTTCTTTTAAAACTATATTAAACTCCATCAAACTAAACCCAAAAAAAAAGGTTTGAGGGTTTTTTCCCGTTAGGGGGAATTTCCTTTTAAAATTTATCCCAAGTACCCCCCCCCCAAATTTTTGGGCTAAAAAAAAAGGAAATTGGGTTTGGTTTAGTGGTATAGTGGAGCAAAATTTTTTTTTTTAAATTTAGCTTTTTTCATAAAAATTAAGGTTGTTACGGGCCCCCAAAAAGTCAAAAATCCCAATTGCAAAAAACAAATATTCTTTTGATATTTTTCCTTTCGGAAGGAATTGGGGTTAATTAAAAAGGTTTACCCATAAAATAGTCCCTTGCTGTTTTTATTTGTTAACCTAATTTTAAAAATTCAAAAAAAAAAAAAGTTACCCCAAATGTCTACAAGTACCCCAAAGAAATTGATATATGGGATTGCTTGGTTGATAAATTTTTTTAAAATTTTTTAATACATTGTTTTAAATAATTGAATTTGTTAGGAAAAGGGAAACGACGGGCCACTCAAAAGGGGGCGGGTTTTGCGGTGTCGTTTTTAAATTTAAAGGGCTTAAAGTCCTCACATTGGTATGTTGTGAAAGTTTGGAGAGTAGGGTAGCAGTTTGGTTGTTGCTCTCATCATTTAACCAAATCTAAAAATCAAGAGGTCTCTCTTCAATAATCATTGCATTACTTAAAAGGGTGATGTTTATAAAAAGTAAAATCCCTATGACTATAAGTATCATCGTTTTTTTTAAAAAATAATTTGAGGCTCTCCAAATTCATTTTTGTTTGTACATTACTTAATTTGGTTTTCTTTTGAAAATTTAATATATTATCTTAGATATAGGTCAAAATCTTATTGATTCATACTTTGTATGTCATATCCATATTAATCAGTTATAGAGACCATGGGTTGGTGGCTGCTTTTCTGAGGGATTTATCAACACAAACATTGCTGACAAGTTGCCTACAAACTCAATGTCAGAACAGAATTTGGCTAGTTTTCTACTCCTTTGGCTTTCTGATCCCTATAAATTTTAAGAATCATAATGTCTCTGTATCTTTTTATAAGATTGCATGTTTTTTTTTAAATATAACAAGATTCATATTTATTATTATTTCATTATTTATCAAAGTCAATTTTTAAAAGTTTTTCCTTGAAAATACTTAGATAACTATGTATCTTTCTTGTTACCTTTTAAGAATGCTTTTTATTTATTTTTTGTTTTTAGAAATAAATTTAAGAAACATTTTTCAAACAAAATATTAAATGTCAATGTAGTCAACACAAAATGTGTTTTCAGATTACTTTACTAGTTAAATATTTTTTTGAATTAGATTGAATTGTATATAAAAAGTATTTAAAGGAACACATCTATATCAGAAACAGTAACTATATTACAAACTATATTCTGACATTAACTTTTTTTATTGTAATTTGATATTTGAATTATTTTCCTCTAGATGTGGATGTTATTTCACGAGAAGTTGCAGAGGGAAATCACACAACTACAATTAATGTTTATAAGTTGAATTATGATGCTCTTATGCTTTTAGTTTTTTTTTCTGTCATCATTGTCATAATTATTTATTCATGGAAAGGTAATAAATTTTGAATGTATAAACTAGTCTCCTTCCTTTCAAGCATTCTTCATTCAGCATTTTTATGTTATATATTTCTATTTTTAAAGCATAATTAATTATTATTTTGTTATATTAATATACTCTTTCAGGTAGAAGAATAAGAACTCTGACACCACCAGCCCCTGTTATTTACTATTTAGCTAAGGTGTGTTTTGAATTGTTTTAAATTATTTTTTCTGCATGCTAATATCTAATTTAGGAATGTAAAAATACAGATCATGCACACACTGTTTCAATTTTTTGTTTTTGGAAAAAAAAAAAAAAGACTTCAGATCAAGCTGTATTAATAATTTTTTAAGTTTTTGAGCTCGTTCTCAAATGTTAAAAAATTAGTAAAAGGATACCTATAAAATAACATAAATATAATAAAAAAAATTATTGTTCTTTAAAAATAGCAGATAAATGGAAATTGTCAATTTTTAATGAGTTAAAAAAAATCCATTTGCAAACCCATTCCTAATTTTAAGCTATATTAACACTATGAGAAAAATTTAATCACTGAATTCAAGCATTCTGAAATTAATTAATCTAATTTAATCTTCTTTTTCATTATAAAATAGACAATAGATTCAGTTGTAATGATTATTAAAGCCTTATAATATTGTAAAATTGTCTTCATCTAAGATAGATTATGTGATAGACAATAAAAAATTGTAAACATTTTGTCACTTAAAAATTTCAGTATTAATATTATATTTTGAACTGACTAATTTAATGTGTGTGTGACACCCTGTTTTACTAAACTACTAGCTTCTATTAAAAAATCGCTTTTATATTTTCCCCTTTATACAGCTCCAAAACTTTAGTAAAATTCAAGTTCAATAAACATCTTTTAAATAAAATAGAGTAAATAAAAGCTTTTTAAAATGATTTATGTAAAACTATTTAGTGTGAATACAACTTTTAACTCATTTAAAATATTTAATTTTTTAGATATAAGTGTCAAAGTTTCATTGTTATTAACCCAGAATCATCCTCAAATAGTTAATCATTTATATAAATTGTCTCTTTGATAAACCAATCTGCTTTCATCTGTTATGAATATTTCAGAGGGGAGGAGGATGTCATTATACTCAATAATACATTTCTAATTGTAATGAATGATTTTTCCTATTAGATTATATCAATCTTACATTTTAAGATAACAAATTCTATTGTTATTTATTAAATACTTTTAACATTTTCTACTAACTTTAAAAATTTTAAATACATTGTGATAATTTTCTAAAACAAACATTGAAAATTGAAATGAAATATGAAGGAATTTACTTTTAAAAGAGGGAGCACTTTTCCCTTATATCATACTGTGTGATACCTTTTTTCATCTTTTTTTTCAGAGTAATGCAATGTCAGTTAGCCTGGGCACTTAGTTATGTAAAAATTTAGTATCATAAAAGGAAACGAGCCAAAATGTACTAATTTGTAGTTGTAAAATGTGTGGTATGGTTATAACAGAATATATCAAAAAAAGATTATGGCTGTTAAAATTTTCTGTGAAGTATACTATTTTTATTTATTAAATTACATTTCAAAACTAATTAGTATTTTTTTAAATTCTAAATTGGAGAGGGAAGCTTTTTCTTAATCCCTTAAGTGCCACGGGCGTGTATACACATCCTGCTGAGCTGGTGCCTTTAGTGTCCCGGACGTGTATACTTGTCCTTCCAAAGGAGGACTTTTTGTATTGTGCTGCTCTGTTTAAAACTATTCCCATGGCTTTGAAATATAATAACATGACATTGACAGTGCTTCTAAAGAATTTACTTATTTTGGAGAAGAAGTGGGGAAGGAATTTGAAAGGGGGTATATTCCAGGAACGATAAAAATCATAGATAAGCAGTTTTTCTTGTTTTTTCGTTTGAGCGTGCTCTTTTCTATTCTTCATTTGCAGTCATTTTCACTAACCATTTGAAAAAGGAGCTTTTTAATTTTTTGTACGAATGCACTGAATGTGATACTGGTTTACATGTTCAAGCATGTTTCAGGACAAATCACAGAACAGATAAGTTATAATTTATTTTTTATTACATTGCAACTCTAGAGATTAAATTTTTTATTTTATTTATTATTTTCTTTTTCTTTTTTAAAGTGAAATTAAACAATTTTTAGGTGGAAAACGCCTTTTCCTCAATAAACCATGTAACAATGTGCCTGTGGGAAAAACAGTTGTACTGGTTGGGGAGTGAATTTTGTTACTTTTCCTTGGCAGTTTAAGGGTTTAATAAATATGTAAATGCCACTTGTGCTTATTTTAAATTATTTTATATTAAACTTTGTTTAGTAAAAATAATCAAATCAATAAGATTAATTTAACCAGGTTTGGAAATTTTCATGTTAAGAATAAATTTTAAAAAAATAGTGTAAGTTCAATGAATGTATACTTCTTTTATGTTTAGACTGCCTACAAAAAGGAAAATGAAGATCTATGCAAGACATTGATTGAAAAAAAAGATTATGATGTAAATTATACTAATTCAGATGTACAACTTTCAGTATTTTTAGTAAGAATTTTTTTTTAATTTAACCTTTCTTAAATATGAATAAATTTTTCCTAAGTTTAAATAAAAATGAATAATTCTTAAAAAGCATTTAATATTGATTATTTATTGTATTTTATTAAATTTTGATTTCAAATTTATTTTATTATTATTACTGGGTCATTATTTCACTGAAAGAATGCTTTCAAATTTAAGTTCTCTGTAATATATATAAAACAAATTCATATTTTGAAAGCATTATCAAGATTGCTTTTTATTCATCAATTTTGAGATAACTAGTGAACTTTTCATGTATAGATAAAAAATTCTTTATAAATGCATATTACTTTAATATATATATATATTAACTATATATAGGATGAAGGCTGTAAATATTTTAAGAATAATTTATTCCAAAATTAATTTTTGAAATCATTCATAATTATTTATTTTTCATGTTTTTGTTACAGTGTGCTTGCTTAAGTGGCAATGCAAGTTTAATAGCTTTCATGATCAGAAAAGGTAATGTATAAAAGATGTTTTTGTTACATTAATTTTTATATCTGTGCAGCATTCAAAATTTATGTATGCAATTAAAAATAGGCAAAACTGAAAATTTATTATTCTATCTTCCCTAGGAGCTGATGTAAATAGAGTATCAATTTGTGGGGATTCTGGTCTTTATCTTGCTGTGTATGGATTAGATTCAAGGACTTCCAATTTTCAAAATTTGGATATTTTATTAGCTGCTGGTAAAAAAAATTTTTTTCTGAGTTTGAAAAGAAATGATGTACATATATTGTCTTTAAAAGGTTCCACGAATTCACATCTTTGTTTAATATCGTGATTTTATCTAAATGACAAATATGCTTTAACCCTTTATCTACCACATTATGATTTACTGTAGTTCTTTTCATGCAATATTTTTTTTTAATCACTACATTAAAAATTAAGGGATATACATAAACAAAATACTAAACTTTGGGAAATTCAATTTGTTAGAGTTAATTAATTAATTAAAGATATTAACTGTAAAATTAATTATATAAACTATTTACTAAAAATAAATAGTCAAATCGTTTTCTAAGGTCTTCATTAACAAAAAAAAACACCTTTTGATATTAAAATCTTTGCAATCTGCTGAAAACGCAATCTCTGCTATAAAATTATTCACCTTCCCTGCTAAAATACTCATCATAGAACCCATGCTGCCATATATCTTGGAAGACAAAAAATTTAAAAGAATATTCCTACTCAGTATCGTCAGAGTATTCATAAAAATGGTTATTCTATGTAATTTTAAAGTGAGGTGTACTTATAAGTACCGTCGGTAGATAAAGGGTTAAATTTTTTAATAAGATAATGCTTGCTTCAAAGATAGAAAGAACCTTTAAAATGATAATTAGATTCTTTTTTAAAATATTTAAAATATAAATGGTATCAATCTACAATTTACAAAGAATTATTAAATTTTTAATTAAGTTTTAAAAATTTGGTTTTTTTATTTAGAAATATTATTAAATTATTTAAAATTATCTTTAATTTTTACAAATAAAATTTTCTTCATCTAAAAAGTGAATTAATGAAATGTGTAGTTAAATTTTAACAAGAAAAATAAATTGACCTTAATAATTAGAATGAATTATTAATTGAACTTGGTATTTTAAATATATCTAATCAATACAAGCTTTTTGGCTTTGCATGAAAATTTTTTATTTAACTAAAAAGTTCAAATTAAATGATAGTAAGAACCACATTAGCATTACTGGAAAGAAAAAGGTAAAAGAAGTTACCCTAGTTCTATAAATTGTGAAAAATTAGAAATTATTGCATCTGTTTTTGTATGATTTTTAATTTTTATTAAAATTTTAATTTAACCGTTACATGATTATACATACACACATAATTATGAGTATTTATCATAATCATTATTATTGTACTTTGATATTAGGAATACAAATTCTTCAAAAGGCAGTGAAAAATATAAATTTCATTTATATTTACTATATGTATAGGAGGGAAATAGTAAAACAATTTATATGTTACTTCATGTTGATGTGTATATATATTTCAAATAAATTTGTTTTCTTATAAATTTTATGTGCCAAAAATACATCCAAACTTAACTGAGTGAAGCCCAATGAAAAAGTTAGCTTCTACTTTCAATTATAGAATGTATAGATTTCACTATATATGTTAATCCCTGCTCCAGGTATTTAAGAATAAAAACTATAAAATGTGTTTGAAATTTTTTTTTTCTAATGGGGCTGCACATTGGTATTTTAACTTTTTCAGACCTAGTACATTCCCCAGGAGCTGGTATCACTTTTTAGCATAACAACATATAGGCGATACCAATTACTGCAACTAATTTTGATGCCCAGTTTCCTCTCCAGAGGGAGGCACCTGAGCTCTGTTTGAAATTCTTAATTACATTTTAAAAAATTAAAACAATGTTAAAAAAATCTCTTTTAAATATCTATAAATTTAATTATGTTTCTTCCTTTTTTATTTGTAGGATGTGACATTAACTGTCAAAATAATAATGGCTTTACAGCTTTGCACCTTGCAAGTATGAAAGGAAATGTATTACTTGTACAATACCTTTTACGTAATGGTTAGCATTACTTTATATTTTTTTATTTAGTGCTGAAATAATGTAATGTTATTTGTGTAAATTATGTGTTTACGTTATAAAAAAAGTTATTCAACTTTTATTGTTTTTAGCAGATGTTTTTAGTATGGTTTTGCATTTTAAAATAGTATAATGTCTGTCAGTTAGCTGTTTCTTTTTATCTCCTTCTCTTATACTAAAATAACAATTTAAAAATCTATCATTTAGCTAATATGAAACAATTTAACTAGTAACTTATTTTTAATTTGAACATTCATTATTGAAACAATTTTTTCCCATTAAAAAATATATGGCTGCATTCTTCAACTTTTGAATGTATTATTTTGTAATACCAGTACTAGTTTTATTTTTAACACAAATTTTATTTAAAAAAATATTTTTATTAACACATAAAAATTGATAATTAATTACTTCTGTATGTGGAATGGGTTTAAAATTTTGGGAATGATTTTTGACTTGTTTTTATAATGTTTGAAATGTAAAGACAAATATTTTGCATGTTTGATCTAATGATCAAACATTTAAGCATTATTTCTGGTTTATAAATCTTTATGCTTTACTTGATAGATCAGTGATTCCCAAACCTTTTTAAACCATGGAGCCTTTTTATAGTCAAAACTTGCCCACAGACCCCTTTTTAAAGTCAAAACTTTTCCAAGTGAAAAAGCTACATAAATGCATAGTATAAAAATTACAAATTGTTTTTAAAAAAATTTTATTCAAGAATTTTTTACTGAAATTATAATTTGTGTTTAAAATAAAATTAAAAAAAACTAATGCCTTGGATGCACATCAAGAGATGTTTTGAGTGTATTTATGTTAGTCATAATGTTTGTGAGTAACAACTGCAAATATCCCCACAAGCGGTCCATTTTTTTTTCATGATGAGGTTTTTTGCGGCACTGAATCCACATTGTACCAAAGTCAACAACTTCTGTACAGTAACCCTTAATACAGGATATAAAGTTGGAATCTGTTTTTGTTCCCAGAATTGTGGTATCATTGTTCAAATGTTGGTTTAAGTCCTTCATTTGTGGATATTTCAATAAGATGCTCCTTATCAGTATAGATTCATCTATGTTTGGGATCTGATTTAGTCCAGGTGCAAAAAAGGGTTTAACATCCAGTTGGGAATATCCAAGTGAATTATTGTTATTTATTTAAATTTCCATAAAAGTAAAATGGATCAATTTTTTAAAATTTTTATATTAAACCTTGTGTGGATCCCTGACGTTGTTCAGGAACCCCCAAATCAATTTTAATTTTCCATGGATCCCCTGAGTAAAATCAGGGAGTCCGTAGGGTCCACTTTGGGAACCACTGCGATAGATGGACATTTCGTCAAATTTCCAAGCCTTACCGTTTCTCTATCTCTACTATTCAGATACCATCATCATGGTGCTTTTAAAAAGTGCTTGTAAAAAGCTCTTTTCCGCAGATAAAAAGCATAATAACCTTAGAGGTGCAATATTAAGGAACTTTTCAAGGACAGAAGTATTGAATGCGTTGTATATTTTAAAAATGTTTATGTATTTGGTACTTCTGTCAGCTTATATTTTTTAAAAGGTACATTTCGGTTTTTTTCCCCTTAAGTTTCACTTGTATCTTTTGTTTTAATGTAGCTTCTCCTTTTAAAAATCATTAGGATAAACTTGTAACAGTCAAAGGTTTTACTGAAACTTTATTTGCTTTCTTGGAACCAGGTTTTAAATTTTTTTTCAATGGTAAATAGAACTTTTTTGTTGTAATCATTTAAGTAAAATCGATGCATTAAGGGTAACTGCGTTTCCATTTTTTTCTGGTTTTCATACAGGATTTTGCAAATTCTTGCATTAAGCCACACATATATATGTCTTGGCAAATGACCAGGATCATAGTGCTTTTAAGATGTAACACTTGTTGTTGGTGTTTTTCCCAAAGGGAAGGAAGGAAAGTTGCCAGAGCCTGAGACAGGCTGGACTTCTATATGATACACTATACTTCTATACAGGTTGAACTTCTGTATACCACCTATCTCCACCTCCACAATTTAGGCATGAGCTGGAGAGGAGGGAAATATTTTCCTTCACCCATGGTTTCTGTTGCGACTTCCCACAAGACTTTTGAACCTCCCCTGATTAAATGAGCATGTACTCTGTGTGTATTCGGAGCATATTTGGTGGCATCGGGCCCAGACCTTTTGGTCTGAAGTACAATGCCCTAACCACTAGGCTACCCACAAATATTACCGATTTGCTTCTGTGTCAGCAGATTTTCTTTGACTTCATTTTAGAAACATTTGAACTAAATTTATCCTTTTCAATTATTCAATCTTTTTTCCATTTAAAACTGATAACCGAACTCTTTTTTTTTCTTTTTCAATTTATGAAAGTACTTATTTTGCAGTTAGAGTAATGTTTATACTGTGTATTTAATGACATTTATTTTTTTTTTGTTGTAATACAGAATGACAATATTTCTGCTTCGAAGTGCAAAAACATTATTTGATTCACAATCAGTTGGCATATTTTCTGCCATTTTGAAAGAAGAATAAATTTAAAAGTATCTAATGATAATTTTAATGTTATATTCTAAACTGATCAGGTTTTTTTTCTATTGCAAAAAATATTTATTACTTTTTTTAATCCTTTATCAAAATTATTCCCAAAATGTATAAATACCTCTTATTATAGAAATATTTAATTGCTACTGAATTCTAAATATTTAATATTATACATTAAATTAATTATTTTAAAGGTTAAAATGCTGCAAATGGATATGGATTTTAAAATTATCAACTACAAAAAAGTATTATTTCTTATTCAAATTTTCTTTCTTTAGAAAAACAGCAGTTAAATTCAAAGAAAATGCTTTTAAAATTTTTTTATATTAATAAATAGTTACGCAAATGTGGAAAATATCTGAAAGTGAGAACTAAAAATCATGTTTTATATATTCCTTATTTTTGCTGTTCCATTTCAGATATTTACATAAATTAGTGTTTTTCTTTCCTTCTGTTTAGGTGCTGATCTAACAATAACAACATCTGAAATGATGTTACCATATGAAATGGCTCTCAGTGAAGGTAAAAAAATAAATAGAAATTTTTTTCTGGCAAGTGGGCTAAATTTATGTGACATCTTAGTCACAAGATAAATGTAATCATGTGTTTCTAGGTAATCAGCTTATGTGCTTCAATTGTTATCAGTTTTTGCTACTTTATTGAAATTTTCGTGTAATATTTGTCAATAATAATGCACATAAGTAAACAAAGCGTACTTGTATAATTTTTTTTAAAACCATCAATAATTTTTTTAATAATCTTAATATTTCAACATTTTTATCCAACTATGAAGTTTGATATTGTGTCTAAATTTTACAAATAGAACAACAAGTGCAAGTCTAATATTAGTTTTTAATTTGATGGAAAACATCTGATTACATGTGTCTCGGGACTCATGAATTTAGCCCATTCTTGTGATCCCTTCTTTATTTTGTTATAATAATTTTAATTTTTGTTATCTGATAAAGTGATATAAGTTAATCAGTACCTATATTTTAAACAATGCTTTACTGTAAATTATATAATTAAATTAAAACAGTATAATATATCATTTAGTACTCTGCTGATTGTTTTTCCTTAAAATTAGAATTTATTTAAAATCAGGGTGGCGCTTATTTCTATCAATGAAATAAGAATGATGATAGAACCATAAATTTTATGAAAATTTATATTTATTGTTACGGAAACCAGCTTTTCTTTTTAAGCCTGTGGCTTTCAAGGGACAAATCTGTTAACATCTTTAAAAAAATAATCTTTTTTAAAAAACCAATTTTTAAGTTTTTAATCCATTTATTAAATTATTTCATCTCATGGTCAGTTTGTGTGTTCTTTTTTATCTCAATGTACGCTATGGTTATTCTTTTTTGCATCATGCTGTTGCAGATGTACTGTGGGATTTGTATTTTTTTACAAGATATTTTATAGATCAAAAGGAAACACTGTTTTAGAAAATGATGCATTTATTTTTACATGTATTAAGATATGTATTATTATCTTGTAATTTTAAATTTCTTCATTTAAAATTTTTATATTTGTTTTTTTGTTTGATTAAATAAAATATTTAAAATTATAAAAAGTTGCAGTATTTTTCTGATTGAATAAATGAATTGTAATTCTGGATATAATGGAAAATATTGTCTGTATTATTGTTATATATATTTTTTCCTAAAGAGAAAAAGTAAATTTTAGAAAGATATTCAAATATTTAACATGCAAGCTTTATTTTGCAAAATACGTGTTTACATTATGTTTATTTGTATTTTTCAATTGGGCATGAACTATTTTTATTATGCACCTTAACAAGGAAATGTGTTTTAGCATGAGATAAAAAAAAATGTGCTGCAACCTCCACTGAAACCATTGAAGATGCCTTGCCTCAACTATGGGAATCCCACAAAGGAAAAATGACATTCCAACATCCTAATCTTCCTTATCTTTAGAAAATGCTATTAAAATAATAATGCAAGTGAGCTGGAAAAATCTCCTGAACTATTTTACTATAATGGTTTGAAATTGCAGGAAAAATTCAGATTATCCAAATTTTTTTAATTGTTTTAAAGCAAAATTCTAGTGATCAGACAAAATATTTGAATTAACTTAAAGTTGCAATGTGCATAAGAATAATGCAAAATTTATCTGTTAAAGCAGTGATCCCCAGGCCACAGACCAGTACTATACCATTGTGTTTATCAAATGATACCAAGCTGCCCAAGGAACGCTAAACTATTTCCATTTTTTTTCTGTGGTGTATTTCTCTCGAGTTTTATTTGACTTTTCATGAAAATCACTTTATATTCATTTATTGGTGTAATTGTATTTTATTTTGAAAGCATATTTAAGCACAAATTGAAATTGAAGCCCAGTGGCTGAGTGGTTAGTGCATCACACTTCCACACCACAGGTTCGAGGTTGACTCAACCTTTCATTCCTTCAGTAGGTCGATAACTGAGTACCACGCTTGCTTGGGAACTTAACACTGGAGTTTTTGCGTCAGACTGACCACTTGACCGGAACATCTGCTCATGCACCTCAGGTGCCACTGAGAGTTAAATTAAAATTTTTAAAGCAAAACAATTAAAATATAAGCAATCAACATCTCACCCTCAGTAAGCCATGAAAAAACTGTAAACATTGACTGGTCTGTGGTGATAAAATGGTGAAGGGAGCTCTGTGTTAAAATAAATAGATGCATTTAATCAAGAAAATACTAGAAGCATAGGATACTACCTGATAAATTTCTAACTTATTTCTTTAATTTCCTTCAAAGTAACTCTTCTAGTGATTTTCAACTGAAAAGCTTTGCCTTTTTCGAATATAGAAAATTAGGAGAAATTTCTCCTTCCATAATTAAGATTGATCATTATTTTGATTCATTTTCAGTAATAACTTCTTGAGAAAATATGTTAACAGCAATTTATTAAATTGAGGCAGTATAATGTGTTTTGTTTACTCAAGTCCAGCTGCTGAACAGAAGATATGATATTAAAATCTATCCTATTGTTGTTTCATCACTGTGTTAGTATATTCCATATAATCCAAATTTCTACTGATTTCAAGTTTTTAACAATATTCAATACATCTTTGGACGTCTTTGAAATGTCTATAACCATATTTTTTGTGTAATTATAAATATATTATCTCAGAAAGCTTTCAAAATCATGCAAATGATTTTCAAATTTAATATAAAATTTGGTCACAATTTTATTGTACTTTTAGTTTAATTACTTTAATGAAGTTATCATTGTTCATTTATTTAGTAGATCTGTGCCTTAAAATCCCTTCCCTTGCGTTAAAAATTTCTACAACAAATTTCTTCAAAAATGGCCGATAGAAGGCGTTTAAGTGAAAGAAAAGACATGCAAATAACAAAATAATTCTGCAGTATGTGCTCCACATGTCCACCACCACAGGGTATAACACATTGCAGGTGTGTCACAAATTCAGGAATACCATAGTGCAGAATGTTCGGCTCTATACATGACAGCTCTTGGAGGATCGCATCTTTCAATTCCGACAGATTGGATGGATGGGATTGACACATCTGCTTTTTAAATATCGCCACAGCATGGAAACTTGCAACATTTGCTATTGATTCTTTTTTCCCCGAATGTATGTATCAAGAATTCCTTGACTGGATAACAGTAGAAAGTGCATCTTTTTCACACAAACATGGAATAACCATTTCACACATAAGCATTAAAGAAAGTTGATCATTTATGGTCACCATTTACTTGTCCCTTTGTTTCAAAGAAGAGGGGTCCTAAGCTGAAGGAACCTGTGAACCCATACTGTGTGACTTTGGGGGAATGCAGTGGTTTCTCTGTGTACACTCGTCGATTTGACGTCACTCTGATGTGACAGTTATGAGTAATAATGTCACCATGGAGTGAAAAATAAGCTTCATCTGTACACAAAATTTTAAAAGTCCAAGAGGAATCTTGTTAGATTTTGAAGAGAGCCCACCTTGCAAATGCTTCTCTCTCTCTCTCTACGGTATCCAGCTGTAAAAGTTAATGGCAAGATTGTATGAATGCTGATTAAGAACTTCATGAAGAATTTTGGGTATCAAGGATGGTGGTAAGCCCAAGCTTCTGCCAGCTTCCCATGCACTGCTAATCCCTGCAGCAGATTCTTATGCTGTTTTCATTTTGAAAGCATTGTGAGCCGAATGTGTCTACCTTAGACTTAGTCATCCGGATCTTATACGGTCCAGTTTCCTCAAATCGCTGAACAAGCTTTATAAGGACTTCCACTTTTGAAGGCCCTTTTCCAGCTCCCCCTTTTTTCTGGTTGGAATTTATGCAATACAACAGTCACTGATTCCTCGTTCATTTGAAACAGCTTCACTAACAGAGCTTTGTCTTTCCTGCTCACCATCCTTGTTCACTTAGTTGGCATGCAACGGAGATCTGGATCAAGAGCATTGGTACATTGGTATTTATAATTGCCTGTCTCATTTACATATTTCAAACTAAGTCACTTGTACCAGAGCCATCTGTTGGCTGTTTTTTGAATTTTTTTTCTTGTCTTAAAAAAAAAATCCTGTGACTTATCGATGCTAAACCTGCAAACCGTTTTTTTATTTTGTTTAATTTTCCAGATTTTTATGAACTTTTTGCCCACTTGAAAATGTAACATATAATAAATTTCACAGTTATTTTCCCTAAAGTAATACATGTTTATTTTTTCTTTCCTTTCTTCTTTATGTATATATATAAAAAAATATGCAGAGCTGGGTATATTTTTATAGTGTCTAAGTCTTTCTATGCTTATTAGTAAATTTTAAATTTTCTATGTGAGTTGTACATTATTTTTTCTCTCAGAATTATGTAACTTTTATTCAAAGCACATTTGATTTGAAATTTTTATGCACATAAATTACATATTTTGAATTTGCTTATGTACTGTGTCACAATAATACTTCATGTAATAATTCATAAATAGTTAACATTTATGGAGAAATCTACATCATTTAAAATATTTCTCTCTCTTTCTTTTTAGGCCATGAAGAAATAGCTAAATATCTCAAAAATAAAACCAAACATATTGAATGACATTTAATTTATTACTTTTCTGTTAACTTAATTCAAAGTTTTAAATTAAAGAAGAGTATACTTTTTTCCTGAACAAAAAAAAATCTAGAATTTTCTTTATTGTTAATAAAGAAATTTATATAAATTAAAACTGTTAATGCACAGATAAGGATGATGGCTGGTTTTCTTTTTTTCAAAATTCATAGATCAAGGTTTCTGTCTTGTATCATAAAATCGATTTAAGTTTAACAGTAGATACAGCATAATTCACAATTAAAACATGATTTTACAGAAAAATATGAGCTTGCAGCAAAATAAGTTCACCTATGAGGTACCTTTTCATATATTCATTTGCCAATGGAGAATTAATGTATGAAATAATTTAGTCAGGCATAGAGCATTGGATTTACAAGTAAGAAGCATTATTGGGGCATTAATCAGATTAAAAGATATTAATAAGTTAATTGACATATTTATAAGTGTTGTAATTTACTCATTGTTATTATTACCAAAATAATTAAGTTTTTTGCTATAACTTTTTTAAAAAGGGTTTTTTTTCCCCTGTAGAACTTTAAACTGCATAGGTTTGTGAATAAAGTAAGAGGATAATCATAAAAAAATATTTATTAAAATATATATTTTTCAATTATAACCGTGTCCAACACACATTTTCAGATATAACCATAAAAATTAAGGTGAATTTCAAGACAAGTAGAGAGCAAGAAAAAAAAAGAGACTGTATAATACACTACTTAAACTAAGTTTTTTACATTTTAAGCTTGAACTAATTTATTTATTAAAAAATAATGAAAGTATATAAATATGAAAATGTGTACTTTTTGTTGCTGAAGTTAAATTTTTTATCAGTTGTTCATGATAATTTTGTTTGAATAAATTTGTTAGATTTTATACACGAAGGTTGCTGAGATTGCAAGTTTTTAACTGTGTTTTACGTGGAAGAAAGTTAGACACTCATTCTTATTTAACTCAATAAACATCTTGTAAATTTTAAGTGTTATTCAATAGTTAAAAAGTGCAGAACTGAAAAGTGTTTTGACTTAAGTTATTTAGTTTTAAATGATAACTCAACATCTTACATTTTCAGTTTCCTTAAAAATATTTTTTATTGTAATATGTTACTATAGATATCAATTTGAATATTGGAAATTAATTTTAAATATGTATATTACTACCCATAATTGCAGACCTATATGTCTACAATTACCCAAAATTTCAAGAAAATCTAAATTTTTAACTCAACTTCTATTATATTAAAATTTTATGAAATTGAAACAAATATTTTTAGTTGATGTTTATGAATGTAAATCCTTAGTTATGTAATATCCAGTACTTTCTCTAGTGAAATTCTATTGAGGAATTTTA
This sequence comes from Trichonephila inaurata madagascariensis, assembly GCA_019973955.1. Classification (NCBI taxonomy): domain Eukaryota; kingdom Metazoa; phylum Arthropoda; class Arachnida; order Araneae; family Nephilidae; genus Trichonephila; species Trichonephila inaurata. The sequence goes on along the minus strand of BMAV01023028.1, from coordinate 49,678 downwards.
TTTATTTTAAATTGTAAATGTTTTCAGAAGGTATTCATACAATTCAAAAATATTATTTAAATGTGACAAAAAGACCTTTTGTTCAGATGTTGCCCAATTTCGGCTGGTGAAAAAATCTGAAACAGTTTAAGTGTAATTATATTTTTAGAAAAAGAGTGATGCAATTTGTACAAGATTGAATAAAGTGTTAGTATTAATCTCTTTCATGAAGAACAAGTAGTATTACTAGTAATATTGAGAATATCACAGAACTCAAAACAGAGGAAATAATACGTAGAAAAATGAAAAGCTATGTGAAGCAGCAATTAAAGTATTGAACCAGTATGTATCGGAAAAAGAAGGGAGAATATTGCCCCAAAATCTGATATCTTTTAATAATTTCTTTTTTTTTAAAATTATTTCATTAGCTTCATTAATCAAATATATACCAATACCCATATTTTAGTTAGATATCTGATTCACAAAAATAATTATCTCTATAGAGAAAAAAAGAATGTTTCTTATGTATTTTTAATCGTCACATCTACTGCATGTATTTACTAGTTCTGTATATGCTTAATAAAAAGCATATGTATAGATCTTTTTCATCATAAGTAATCATCAGTAATGTAACAAGATTTATGTACTATACCTGCATTCAAAAATAAATTTTTATTAAATCTAATATTTTTATACTTCTTTTCAACAGTAGCTAAATTTCCTAATTAAAGAACCTTTTCAAAGGAGTACCTATTGTTAAATCTGACAAAAACTGTTGAAAATAAACTATCCCTTAAAACCTTTTGATGAATTCATTCGAAACTTTAAAGAGAAAGTGGCATCTAATTTTGTTTTAATTCGTCATTTGTTATGAAATATACAAGCATTTTGGAAAAATTCTGTTGCTGGATTATTTTTTGAAACATATTTAAATTAATTTAAGAAGTGTATAATTTTAAATACCTAGTACAGTTTCATTAGCACATATATAGTTCTGCTACCTATCATTTTTTTATACATTTTATTTATCATTAATATTAAAGTATAGTGCAAAGATAGAATATGGAAATCCTTTTCATTTCTCTTTTACGTACAGAATGAAACTTACACCACTTCAGACGAAATATTGATTATATAAAAGGAATATCACTCACATGGATTTTAAATATTTATTTTTTTGTACTATAAATTATTAAACAAAGAAAAATTATAATTGCAAATATATTTGGGATGTCGTAATAATTTTTTTTTAAAAGTTATAAATATATCTATTCTAATTCCTTTTTTCTCTTAGGTTTTTTTTTACCTGTATCCTTACTATCTTACTAAATACTGAAAAAAAGTTCGTTATATAGAGGTTCATCTTTCAATTTTCTTTATAAACCACATAAAACAAATTTTAAGTTCATAAACATTATATATTAAAAAAAAGTAATTATTCACACCTTTTTGTAACTTAATATATATTTATATATCTTACCTATAAAAAAGAAAGAAAGAAAAACTGCAAGAAAAGTTTCCCTGGACCTTTATCCACTTCCTGAAGAATTAAATTTTTTTTCTTTGATGCTCAAGCACTAACGTTTTGACATTTCCGAGCTACAAGAGACGAAGTTATCAGCACGATTGATCAATACTACAAATGAACAGACACTAGTTCAAGGACACGAGACTCTACTATATCTACGATATATCGAAGATGTTTCCAGTGAACTGGACAATGGGGATTAAAGATTGCACTTCTTGAATGAAACGTCTAGAATTGTATTGCTCTACAGTGAGTTAGGCACCTAATAAAACCAGTTCAAGATTTATGACCACCATAAAATGTGCTCTAAAAGAGAGAATAACTCTAAATGTCTAGAAATACTTCAAAAATAGGGAGAAAAAAAGTTCGTTCTATAGAAAATGAACTTCGCTATTGGGCGGTTATTTTACGAAGAAAATCGTGAAATGTTCTTGGTTCCAGGGAAAAGTTCGCTATATGGGAAAAATTCCCAATATAGAGATTCGACTGTATTTCTGATACACATAAAAATGTCACAAAGCTGCTGATCATGCCCATTTAAATAGAAAGGATGGAAGATGAGGACAGGGCGGCTCTAGGGCCGGACCCTTGCCCAGGGCGGCATTTGGATTGGATTTGAAATATATATATATTTTGTTGCAAAAAACTTGATATATTTTCTGAAACGCTATTGAGTGTGAAATTGGTATTTCCTTTATTGTATCTTACTTCCTTATTTTGTACTCTGTATGTTTAATGTCAATTTTCTTTTATGTTGAAACTTGAGAGTAAAAGGCGTGAGTATATGTTCAATCATGAAATTTGATAAGTTTACACATCTTTCTCTAGTAACTTTCTTCCATTCCGGAGTAGGGTCAGCACAGACATTCCTTTCACCCATACGACGTCCGGTGGCAACTATCTAAAAGGGGACAGGGCATAAGAGTTTTTTTGTAGATAGAGAGTTACAGGAAGAGTGTAGTTACTATAAGGTAAAATAAATTTTTGTGATCCCCACCATTTGACGACTCTTTTTAGAAAAAAATTGGCATGCTGAAATGGGGGATTCCTTCTTTTACATTTCACTCGTTTGAATTACTGCAATATATATGTATGTAGTATCTACAAAAATGCAGACTTCGCCATTTGTCTTGTTTTTATTATTATATTATTTATAATCTGTTTCTAAACATTAAAGCTTTGTAATTGTGTGACGGATCTATACGCGATTTTTCTAATTAATCATCTTGGGAAATCTTTGGGCTATCAATTCACGTTATTCACAACCAACCCTCTGGTAGAAGAGAATCGTGATATGTAAATTAATTCACTAAAAATAAGGGCGAAGTTTTCTAGCTAGAAAGAGACAAAATATACCCAAGCCACAGGCGAGATTGCTACTTAAGGTATAATATTAGAATTAGAGTGATTTGATTCTTATTATAGAAGAAACCCTTAAGGAGACGATTGCTCACAAAAATTGAATTAATATTTGATTAAATCGGACAATAGGTTAGATACTTAATTAAAAGAGGGATCAAGTTTGTTAGTCGCCTAATCATCCACGTTTTACTGCCGTTGTTCCACTTTCACGTTTTCATTCAGACATTCTCTTAATATTACTAATAGAAATTGTGTCTGTTCTTAGTGAAGAATAAAATAGATTAGTTGAATCATGTCGAGTGTTTTTTCCCCCACCAACACCACGCATCTAGATGCCCGCGAGAGAGGCGCGAGCCTGTTACAATTGTAATGAACGAACATGTCGATTTGGGTTTTTCCAACATTTAACTAAATTTATAATTTCATATATTTGCAATGCATTGAAGTTATTTAAACCGTTGCAATTTAATTTTAAGGTGCAGCGAATGTTTTGTTGCAGACTTCAAAAACGATATTTTCTCACTCATGGACTCATAAAGGTTGACTTACTAAAATCGGTGCAAGAATTCTTTTTCAATTTTGAAAATAATCATCCAGAAATCTCATTTATATTTGAAAACTCTAAGCAAATAATTGAAAAAGGAATATATCAAAAGATTTATTGCAGTAAAGTATTTTTATAAGTTTGTTTGACGGTGTTTCCCTCAGTAGCTGACAGTTGCTGAAATGCACCAAACATCAACAAAAATAGTTGGGTTGCATTTTTGCAACTTATCTCTACTTTTTTCTTGTACTGTTTCTCTTCCTGTTTGTCGTTTTACCCGTATTTTTTTCCTTGATAAAACAATATATTAGTTAATATTAACATTATTAATATTCATATTTTCCAAAATGAAAAACCAAATCTTCGAAACAAAATCATGTACAGATTTTTCTAAAAGCTTGTGAATTAGATACATTAAAATTGAAGCAATGGTAAATTTTTGCTTCTTTTGTCTCATTGCTACATTATACGTGATCAGTGTGTTTTCTTTCCTGTTTGACCTTTACTGATACTTTTTCTTTATACATTTATTGTTTTAAAATCCTATCGGAAAACTAAGTTTATTTTTCTTCAGATAGATGTCGCTGAAGTCTGAAGAAAGAAAGCAGGCAAAAAATAAAAAAAAATACTTTAGTAAGTGAAGTTTATAATTGAGATGATTGATAGTTAATAAAATTTATTGATTAGGTTCTTTTTCTTGAGTATTGTTTCAAAATCTTTCAAATATTATTTACACTTATCTACGGAATTTGAATACGAATAGTTTTTTTTTTTTTTTAAAGGAACTGTTGCCAAACATCTTATTAAATTTGAATTGTTGCTTTGTAAAAAAATAAGTATGAAATTAACTATGCAAACCTTAAAAAACCCTTTCTGCCTAATTTTAGCTTTTAATAGTGTTATATTTATCCCAGGTAGAGAGTTGGTTGTTGTCATAACTGTGGTGGCAATAAATTGATCAGAAAAAAATTTCCAGTTCAATATATTTTTAAATTCTACCTGAAGTGCCATAGCCCAAAAGTATTTCAGTGACAAATGCAATTAGTTTTTAATTGTAGTTTTGACTATTAGCTATTTAACTTCTCTTGCGTTTTTCCTTCTTTTCTAAAAAAATAAAATGCGTTAAAATTATTATAATAGTCATTATTTTTCAGAGTAGGACAGCAAACACGAAAATAAAATTAAAGGTGAAAGAAGTCATCGATTATTTTTTTCCCATCTACGAATCAAAACATCTAAGAATATGGTTAAATTTCAAAAATACTTACATTAAATATTTCAACAAACTACTGTTATCTGCAGTAAATTATATAATATATATAAACATATATTTTTATATAGATATATAAACTACAAAGATTTATCCTGAACATATTTTCTTTCGTATTTTTTTTCGTAATAATGATGCCTTTTAATAATTTATCGCTGTTTATTTCTGTTTGTAATTTAGCTTAATTCGTTAGAAGACTGTAATGAATTGCATTTAAAGGTATTGATTTTAAGAATGGTGAGAAAAATTTTAATAAAATGAATAAAGTTTTTTATAATATTCTTCTAAGCTGATGCTATAGAGATTGGATATGTTTAAAAATTAATGTAAAAGAAAAAAAATAATGCCTTAAATTACTGTTTTTTAAAATATGAATCGCCCTAGTCTCCCAGATAGTAACTGCAGTCACCAAAAATTTTAGGATTTCTTATACATCTTTTTGCATAAAATTGCTTGAATAGAACTGAACTCAGTGGCACAAAAGCCTACGAGGCCCAAGGTTTACTGTGCCTATCTCAGTTTAAATGACCTTAGGAGCTGGGGTGCATGTGCAGATGTTTCGGTCAAGTGGTCAGTCAGACGCAATAAAATAATCTTTTTATTGTTCGTCCCTAATAATAATAATTACAATAATTAATTGCTTATTTAGATTCTTACGAGGAGAGGGCACGACTGAAGAAATTCATTTTGGGACGAGACTTAGTGTAATAGAAGTACTTCTTTAGCGTGATCAATCGTCAATGTAATTCCGCCGAATGGCCAGTCAATTCGGAGAAAATAGCCTTCGAAATTCATGATTACCTTTTATACAATTAAGTCTTAATTACGTCCAGTGACTCAGTAGCGTGGTTGGTTGAACGTCTGCTTTTTACGCTGGCAGATAGTGCTCGAACCACGCGATCAATTTTTTTTTTCAATTCATTTAAATATTTTTAGAATTAAATAAATTTATTTATGAAAGGTTTATCAAAAATTAAATGATGTTTTATGTCATTATTTTGTATTTTATAAAGTAAAAAAAATTACGGTGATTATATATAAATATTTCTATTATATTTTTATATTTAAAGTAATATTTGTAATAAAATATATAATAAACATTAAATGATATTTTATAAAAAAATTTGTTATAAATAGTTTTATAACGTGAAACACAATACACTATAAATAAAACATTATATATAGTATAAAATAATTTATAAAATATGTTATTATTATTATTAAATTAACTATTTTATAATTAATATAATAAAAGCAATATATATGCCTTTTTTATATATTATTAATTTAATTATTTTATAATTGTATAAAATATTTAATAGGTCCTTTTATTTAATTTTAAAAAAAATAATCAAATGAATTGACAGTAAAAGTTGACCACGGATTTGAACTTTATCCGCCGGCATAGAAAGCAGCCGTTCTACCAAACACCTTTTGAGTTGTGTGGGGAAATTAAAACAATTATAAAAAAAGATAAGTGAATTTCGAAGGCTATTTTCCGAATGGGCGGGGCAAGGGAATTTTATATTGGGGGTTGAACACCTAAAGGGTAATTATTGCACTCTCACCCCAAATAAATTTTCCCTTTAGTTTGCCCTCCCTTTTTAAAAGGTGAAAATTCTGTTGGAAGTATCATATTTGCCACAAAATCAAAAACCTGCGAGTTTTCGGAGATTCAGTTGAAACGTTTTTTAAAAAAAAAAACCAAAAGATTTTTGGCGGGGAAGGAAAAATTTTTCCAGAATTCCTGAAACTGCAATGCAGTATGTTTTACCTTTTTCCAAAAAATTTATTCTTTAAAATTTTCTTTTTTTTGAGTGAGTGAATATTAATGTCGTCCTATTCAACTACATGAGAGTTTTGGCGAAGGACCTCGCGTAATTTTGAATCATTGTCAAGTGCCGAGGATGAGACCTGAGCTGAAAACATTAATTGAATTGAAAACATTAACAGCTGGAAATCATCATCATTTTAAATTACAGAAAGTCATTTAGGTAACATTTTACTTTATTTATAAAATTTTCATATCAAAATCTTATGTAATCTCTGTATGAAGCATGTCGCGGTTTACCAGTACTTTCATGTTTTCATATTTTGAAAGACTGGGAAATCTTGAACAAGGACCGTCCGTTTTTTAAAAAAGCGTGAGCTATTTTAAACTTTTGACGGTTATTGCCCTTTTCATCTCTAACAAATTGGTACGCCAACTCAAAGGGCTGTAATTTTGTCAGCCCAACCCTAACATTTTTCGGTCCCTGCAATAACGCCTTAATTTAAATTTTTAAAAATTTAAATTTCCCAATCATAGGGGCGTGTAGTGTGGTAATTTTGTAAAATTAAAAAAATTTTGCAAGAAAAAATTGAAAATTTTTAAAATTTTAAATAATGATTCCTTTTTTTTATAGTTCGGCATTTTCCAGAAATCTTAAACTGTTCCACTCTTTGAACTAATTCATAGTTATTTTTTACACTGTGACAACAGTGAACACAAAGGGTTTCGAAAATGGGGGAAAATATACGGTTTTTTATGGAACGGTTTTGAAGTTTAAAGAGTGTTGCCTAATTCGACCGACAAATTTAGAAAGGTGTGTGATAGAGGGAGTTTAAAATTCCTTATAAGTTATTAAGGCTGATAAACCTGACATTTTTTTTAAAGTGAGACAAAGATCGTAGTCAAGGTGCAGAATGATCTTTCGGACCCATTGGAAATAAAAAATGGCGTTCGGCTGGGAGATGCCCTGGCGTGTTTTCTATTTAATGTAGCATTAGAAAAAGTGGTAAGAGATTCTAATATTAATACCAGAGGAAATATTTTTAATAAATCGATACAGTTGGCTTTTGCTAATGACATTGATATCATCGGTCGAACACCCACCGCACTAGACTTCGTATCTTTTGAGAAAGAGGCCCTCAGGATGGGACTGGAGATCGATGAGAATAAGACCAAGTACATGCCTTGCACTAAATCATGTTTTAATAATTCCTGTTTTAAAATAGAAGAGTATAATTTTGAAGTTGTTGACAGCTTCACTTATTTAGGTTTAGAAATGAACAATAGATGAAATACAAAAGAGAATTACTATGGCTAATAGATGTTTTAATGGAATACGAAAATATATGAAATCAAATTTTATCAAAAGAAAAACAAAGATTTTATTGTTATAAAAGTCTTTTAAGATCAGTATTAACTTTTGCACGTGAAACTTGGTCTATGTCTCGAACAGATGAGAATACGATAAGCATCTACGAAAGGAAGACTTTAAGATTCATTTTTGTAGGAATTCAGGAAAATGGAACATGACGAAGAAGATCAAATTTAGAGCTCTATCAATCATATGAAGAATTTGATATTGTTAACTTCATCAAAATACAACGAATTAAATGCCCACGACAAAATACAACGATATCCCTCCCTGGGCTGTCGTGCCACTGAAGAAGGAAGGATAGCAGGCAGCACAGAGACGACAAATAAGCATAGTATGATGAGTACAGCATAGTATGATAAGTAAGCATGATTCTGTATGTAAAGAAAATCTTTGAAATTCGGAACAACACACAAAATGGCATCCAGAATCTCCGTTGCTTCGAAATATATTTTTACAGAAATTCAGGTTTACTTTATGTTTTTCTATTCGATAGTTTTGAAATCAAACCTTAAAAAAAAAAAACTTTTACCCAAGTATAAATGTCTTTCAGAACTAATGAAAAATATCATTAAAGGTTAGTAGAATTTGCTGGAAAAAACAACTTCTTATACAAGATATATGGTCACACATTCATTTTTCAGTATTTAGAGCCAATTTTAATTTATTGACATACAATGTAGTCCGCAAAACTAAGCAGAAATGATACAAAAAATCGAATTAATATAATTTATGTCTTTTAGTAGGATTAAAAATCTTATCCGACATTGAGAATCACAAAGACTTAGTCTGATGATGAAACTTTCAAAAATTTCGAATACAATACGAAATAACAATATTACGAAACCTTAGCTTTCAGTTAAAAAGAAATACTGCTTAAATTCAACATACGCAACTAAATTATGAGAAAAGTAATGGTCTTTCATCATTTCCTTTTAAAAGAGGAATTATGAAAAGAATTTCGGATTAAAAAACGTTTCACTCACTCGCGCTGGCACGCTTACCTACCTACAACAAAAATTGAAATATTTATTCTCAGTTCTGAATATCACGTCCTGGCATATGAACATGTCAAAGTGTCATTTCTTCGTAACTATTTCAATCTTCGCAACTTTTCAATCCCTTGTAGGAGAACATGTAAGTAATCTTAAATCTCTTCTACTGTTCCAGATAATTTTTATATTTCAATGAAAAAATTGAGATGTAGATTGCTAATATGGGCATTTACGTGCGAAACCTAGCCCCTCAGAAGTAGAAGATATAAGTACCATTAAATTTATTTTAAATTTGATCAAATTATATATATATGTGTAAAAGAGAAAGCTTTTTCTACCTCTCACAGCTGAAATGTGAAATTAATTATTTGTTAAATTAAAATGCTGAAGATCAAGCCTTGTTTAAACATTCCTATATTTAATAATGAAGAATTTTATATCTATGTATAGAGATAACTGCTGAAAGATGATTGAAGTACAAAGTTGACTGGCTGAAAATAAATTCCAAAGATATTTCAAATTGAAGCAATTATGTTAGGGACGTTTTATATTATTATGCTTCTGTTAGTATTGTTGTTGTTGTGTCTTATACCACTTGATCGACAGAAACATCTAGATAAAGTCTGTGAACCCGTGCGTCTTTAAGCAATGAAGAACTGTAGCAGGACTTGAGAGCAGCTGGCTCATATGGCAATACCAATACAGGCCAAGAAGTGGGCAGGATTTACCGTACCATTTAATTTAAACTGTGCCTGATACAATATCGTTGCAATTCACTTATATTTTCGAGCTTCCAATACCATTTCAAACTGTTTTATCGTCGCTCGAAAGTCAAGCGTATTTGCGCCATGGTCTCACTTTCCCTACTACCGCTATCTGGCGAAGAACTATTGTTAAACACGTCGAAACACTAATGCCAACTGTTAATACCAACTCTTATGACTGAACCCTATAGCTAATGCAATCTCAAACTTATGGCGTTAATATATTGCCCAGTCTTAAAAATGTGTACACATTTTTTGATTATCCCTATATTTACGATTTCTAAAGGGGGCAAGGGCAGTAAAGGCTTCACCCAATTCTATTTAGGTATGTTAATTCGTTTGACCTGAATTTCTGAAAGAGGTAAAGATAATATCGAAATGCGAGATTACTTTTAACACATTTTGCATTTTAGACAAATTCAGTAAAAGAAACTGAACCATCATTTGGAGTTTTAAAAACTTCCTAAGCCCATATTCAATATTGTTACGAATTTTGAGTAAAATAGTGTAAATGATTCGTATTTGGATGTGTGTGTAAAACATTTATGTTATATTTATTTTATGTTAACATTGTGATATTCGCAAACAACGCCGTCCCTTACATTATAATGGTGATTTAATGGGACTTGGTGAAATCTTGGCGATAGAGCCAAGTTGGCAACATTTTTTGCGACCATTGTGGTGACTTGGCGACCATTTTTGTGTGTTCGTGACCTTATGAATTCTTCTAGAAATTAGTGGAGAAATCCACTTCCCGTCTTCTAACGCTTATTTTCAGTGATTTTAAAAATAAAGGAATGAAACAGAAAATAAGAGAGTGTAAATTATTTTTGAGTTTTATATCTCTGCTCAAGCTTAAATAAAAGTTTTCGTTTTAGAGATATTTAAGATAAGTTATACACACCCAACTTTTTTATTAGCACGTAAGATACGATCAATAGAAAACTGTGCAAAACAAAATACTGTAAAAAAATATATGCTACGTATGGTAAATTTGGGAATATGTTCCCCAATTTTAAAAAGTCGTGTAAAAATTTAAAAATCTCTTAATATTTTCCCGAAAAAACGTGCAAAAAAGTAATTAATAAAATCCACACACACACCAGTTAGATATTTATAAAACAAAAACAATTAATTTTTATTGCGAAAAAAATTAAAACTAGTGTAAATTGAAAATTCAGTCTATAAGTACATACAACGTATAAAAAATTCAAATTGAATTAGGAGAATAAAGCTCTACTAACTAACAACTATTCATTTCTACTTGATAACAAACATACAAGTTTATTACGAACTGTACGAAAAAGGCTTTCATCAGTAGATGCCAGATATTTTAGTACATCTATAGGTTTTGATTCAAAGGAAGAATTTTGTTTGTTATTAACGACCTCAGTTGTTTTCTCTTTTTTTTCTTATTGGTACAAATTCTGTTATTAGCGGCTATTTTGGGTTTCTCAAGTTTCTAATATAATACTTGATATTCTTCTACAAAAAGCTCTAACGATCATTTGAAATTTTAATGCATGAGCAAGGAAAGGTTGTTCCTTACTTGGAGCGAATTTCAAGCCCCCGGGAATTAAATCATCTGTTAATAGCTGAACTTTACCTTCAACTTTGTCATTAGTGACTTTTTTTATTATCATAAACCGTCATAAATTCGATCAAATTGTCCTCATCCTAAGGGCACGAATCTCCAATTTTTTTATTTATTTATTTATTTTGAGATTTGCTCTAGAACAAAAAATTCGTGTAAGAAAAATAATTAAATTCATGTACCGATTTATTTCAAAATCGTGTAAGGAAAGAGCTGGGTGTATATATACATAATATATATATATACAGTAGAACGTCGTTTATCCGAATCAATTGGAACCGGACACCGTTCGGATGCGCGATTGTTCGGATAACCGAAAACCGAATGCAATCCATGCAGTATATGAAACCAGACACAATACGAATATTGAAAATCATCTAATGCGGGAAACGTGCTTGAAGAAAAAGCAAAATAGGTGCAAAATGTCGCAGTTTTACTTTTAATGTGGAAAATAATCACTTATTTTTCGCTGTACCATTGTACACCCTCGTTTTTTCGCTGCAAGGTCTCTGATTCTCTTGAGCAGCAGTAGTTGAGTAGGACAGCGTTCTGATTGTTGTTCGTACCACTCCATAGCTGTGTGTCTCTAAAGCAGAACACGCGCCAGCATTTGATGGACCCTTTTTTTGTAAATCAGAAATTGTTGACTTTCCAACATTATAAAATTATGCTAGAGACGCTTCACTTTTTCCCTTCGCGAGACGTTTCAAATTTTATCTGTATGTTCAAGACGTTGCGCTTCCGTTTTGAATTCGAAGCCACAGCAGTTCACAACTCAATAAAAGAGACCGTACGCAGCCCCTCACTTGAAAACAAACTGACCTAATATTCTGCGCAGATGTTTACAAAATCACTCAACTGAAATTCCCCAAATATCCCTGACCTTGGGTTTTCCCGTCAATTTTGGCCTCACGTGAAACAACTGTTCAGCATGAATTCGACAACGTATTCATATACAGTATATGTAGTTGACTAAAAAAAAACCACAACTGGTCCGGATATTTGACGCTCCGGATAATAAACGTTCGGATAAACGACGTTCTACAGTATATATATGCAAACAAACATATGCAGTGGGACGCAAGGAAGGGGCCGGACCCCCCAAAGCCCTTGATTTTTTTCCGATTGATTTTAATTCTAAGTATATAGTACGTAAAATTTAATTAAGTATTTGTTATTAGTGATTAATTTTATTAATTAATGTTAATTACTTGTTCAATAATTAGTTTTTTATTGTGTTTTGTTCCCGAAAATCGACAAAATCAAAAGGAGCATGATACAAGAATGGTGAACTTTCGACCCCGGACCCCCCTTGAAAATTCTTGTGTGCGCTACTGCACATATGCATAAACGTAATTGTTTTGATAAATGCATTGCTTTCTCTTTTAATTACAGAGTTTCGAACCTGATTATTCACCAGGGGTCAATTACTTTGACTTTCCAAGCCCACAAAAATATCCGGTAGACTCTCTAGAGTATGGTGAATATGATTCTGGGGAAGAAGACAGTAATTCCTTTGAAAGCGAACGAATGCAGAAAGATTCAGATAACAAACAGGATGATGTAGAAGACGATGCTGAAAGTAATTGTGGAAGTATGTTTAATTTGTTTTATATTATAAATGTCTTGATGTAAATTGACCACGTCATAACGGGATGTGTTTCATTTTAAGAGCAACGCTTCTCTCTCCTTGGCAGGTATCACAAAGGGATCATCTTTATCCCTCATACTACTTTATTACTTATCAGCAGTTTCCGCGACAAACCCCCCAAGATAAATAATTTAAAAAAAGAACTGTTTAGCAGCTCTAATCGTTATTTTTTTTCCCTTGTATTGTGAAAGAAAAGCGTTCCGAGACAGGGACAGTCAATAATCTATCAATATTATTCACAATGAAAAGTAATCTTTCTATATTTATCACCAAAAAAAAAATTAATTTTTATTCAAAATTATTTATTTATTTCATTACTAAATTATTCCACAGATATTTTCACAACCCGCTAGTTTCAGATGTATAGTTTGGATCGCTGTTTTAAACAGATGTTTTTTTTAAAAAAATAATTAATTTTATTTCAGACTAATCAATTCATGACTAATACAAGTTTAATAACTCTGAGAGTAATCATAATTAATTTCCTAATTTAAAATTTTTGGTTTATTAAGTGTATACTTATTTTTGGATCATTTTGTGTATTTAAATTTTCCTAAATTGTTACGGCCCTTTTAAAATTTCCGACTACGTTCAAATGTGTTTTTAAAAAGCGTAAAAGGGGAAAATTTTGGGATATATAGTGTCAGATTGAAAAATATAAAAATTTGTTTTTAAGGACATTTTAAAAAAAGTTTTTTTAAAAAAATTTTTTGGGAAAAATTAATTTAGAATAACTTTTTTTTTTCTCCTTTGAAAAATGTTTATTGCATTAATTTTTTTACCTGTATTCAGTTTCAGCCCTTTGTTCAAAAGGGCTAAAACCTAAAAATTTTTGAAAGGGCATAACTTGGAAGTCGGTTTATTCCATGTTTTACGAAAAAAAGAAGGGAAAAATTTTTAAGAAAATACGCCGATAATTATTTCAAATGGTTGTAACTTTTGAACATAATTTAAATTTTTAAAAAAATTTAGTTGACCCTCTATACAGAGGTCGGGGTTTTATATACAGGCAAAATATTAATAAATGGGAAGCTTTTTTAAAAAAGGGAACTTTTGGGAAAAAAGGTTTTTCCCAAAGTGAATTTTTGCCAAAATATTTATTTAAATAATTTTTTCAAAAGCCCTTTAAAAAAAATTTTTTATACACGTATTCTAATCTAAGTGACACTAAATACATGAAAATTTTTAACTTTTGCGCTTTTAAAATCTTTTTTCCCGAACGTAGTGGATCCTTTAAAAAAAATCAGCTTCTTTTTTTTCTACTTCTCCTAACGATAGTTTTCCCCCTTGAATGAAAATTTAAGGACGAACGACTCACTATTTCCCCGATTCACAATTAGCGATCTTCGTTTAATGTTTCCCCAAATGTTTTTAAACCCCTGGCCAGGGTTTAAATAGCATTTTCATTAGCAAAAAACGGTCATTCTACGGAAGGGGGTTTTTAAACTCAACCCCGGTTAAAAATAATTTCTTAAAAGGGGGAATTAGTTGAAGGACCGCGGTTAGAGCCCATCGCGATATGACTACTTTGTAAGAGTCTGTGAAAAGAATTATACTCTTATGACTGGCACTTAGTTCACATAAAACACCTTGAGAGTGCCAATTCCACTCTTTTTTCAAGTAACACACTTAGTCTCGTTTTTTTTCTTGTGTCACTCCTTGTATACAAAATTTAATAGTTTATAAGGTGCATAATTAAGGGGGTATTGCAGGTTTAGCGTCAAAGTACATTACTGTAAGTGCAAGGGGGGGGATGAAAATTATGATTGAAAATTGGGTCCCAAACACCGGAAGTTTGAGAAGCACTGACTTATAGAAATAATCCCTCTATTCTGAATTCTATTTCTAGAATGCGGGAGAAGCATGGTTGATACAGGTGGCAGAGTAATAAATGGAGCAATCGTGGAACCATTGTTTAAATACCCATGGATTGTAAGTTAAGAATTTTGATTTATGTTTTCATCAAACTCATATAAATTCTCTTTTATTGTAAAAATTATTTATAAATCTAACCGCATATACAGTCAAGCACCATTAATTTGACATGCATAATGATATGTAACACATTTCGCGAAAATCCAATATTAATATGCTTAACAACGCTCATTTTCAATACTTATCCTTCACCCCAATATATCTAAAATATTGGTGAAGCTTCGCAACGTATCGTGTTATTCTTGTACTGCTCATATCACAGTTTTTTTTAATACGTTGGACGTCGAAACTGTTCGAAACAAGAATTCTACTAATTTTCTAATCGTGTACCATTTTCCGTTAGATTTTTAAATTTTGGATGCAGGATCTTCACGTTTTATAAAAGCATATTTTTTTATATTGCTATGGAGAAACAAAACTCTTTGTAAAAAGAGTCTGGAAAGTTTATAATAACATTATAATTAAATATAGATCTAGGCAAATTTAATTGATCTAAATACACACTACTGACCATTAAAATTGCTACACTAAGAAGGCGACATGCTATAGACGTGAAATTTAAACGACAGGAAGAAGAATGTGTTATGCAAATGATTAGCTTTTCAGTGCATTCAGACAAAGAAGGCGCCTGTAGCGACACTTACAATACGTTTTAATGAGGAAATTGTTCAGTCGGTTTCTCATTCACAAATTGCATTTGAACGTTGTTGCGTGGTGGAAAGTGGTTGTGATGCCTCGTGTAAGAAGCAGAAATGTGTACCAGGACTTTTCTGACTTTGATAAAGGGCGAAATTTTGATATTGTTACGTAGACCCAGGGGTTCGTGGATTTTATGCAAAACAATCACAAAGAAAAAAACAGTTCTTTAAGAGCGATGCGAATTTATTATCAAAATTCCCAAACCCTTAAATCAGATTCAGCAGCAATATTCACAGAGTAAATATCCGAAGGTCTTCACACCTTTAACAGCAATCAAAAAAACAATAACCAGTGTTTAAAATACACGTAAATAAAGATTATTCAAAACACAGAGCCTTTTAAACGCTAGTCCAAAAAACCCCACCCCTGGTTTAAACCGACTCGCCGTTCAGGCGGCATCTTTATAGGCGCGACAGAAACTTCCAGAAAAAAACAGCCGTGTCAGAACGTACCAGGGGGAGATCTACTACTTTCTGAAGATTCCAGAGGGTTCCGAACTCCCAAAAATGGTCGCCAAGACGCCAAAAAAGGTCCCAAACGCCGCCAAATTGGGCGCCAAAATGATGCCAACTTGGCCCCTTTCCGCCAATATTTTGCCAAGTTCCATTGAATCCCCTTATAACGTAAAGGGGGGCATTGTTGTAGTACCCATTTTAACGTAAAATATAACATAGAGTAATATAAATGCATTAAACACACTCAAATACAAATTATTTACACTATTTACACAAAATTCGTAACAATATCTTGACTTTGCCTAGTTAATATTCCAAATTATAAAAAAAACTACCAGAATTACGATTTATCGTACGCATAATGCTCACGTCGGTCAAGATCCAATGACTTTTATTAGATTGTTGAATCGATGGGTTCAGGACGATAATACTGAAAGCCGTGCTGGATCTCAACAGCCCCCTATCACTAGTAGCCGAGAAGACAGGCATGTTACCCGCATGCCTAATGGATCATGCAGCCACGTCACGAGCCCTGAGCAGGAATGGGAGCGTCGCAAGACAACAATGGAAAACAGTTGGGCGACATTTACAGCATCATGGATTCTCAGCTCGGAGACCATGGTTGCGGCCCTTTTTTACGCACATCAAAAACGGGAGCGTCTTCAATGGTGGGGAATGACGAACCTGGGGTCACAAATCGTACGCTTTTTTTTGTGAATCCAGGTTTGTTTCGGCACAAGATGGTCGCATGCGTGTTTGGCGGCATCGTGGTGAACGCACATTGGCAGCATGCATTCGTCATCGTTATATTCGCCCATAACCTGGCGTGATGGTACGGGGTGCTACTGGATACCTCTTCTGTCACATCTTGTTCGCATTGATGGCAATTTGAACAGTGCACGTTATATTTCTGGTGTGTTACGACCCATGGTTCTACTCTCTATTTAAGCCCTTCGAAACCCTATGTTTCAGCAGGATAATGCACGATCGCATGCTGCCGGCGTTGTATAAACCTTCTTTGATACGGAAAATGTTCGGTTGTTGCCCTGGCTTGCACGTTCACCAGATCTCTCACCAATAGAAAACGTCTGGTCTATGGTCACCGAGCGACTGGCTTGTCACCGAACGCCAGTCTTTACGGTTGATGAGCTGTGGCATCGTGTTGAAGCTGTATGCGCATCTGTACCTATACGTTCTATCCAATCTTTGTTTGACTCTATGCCCAGGCGTATAAGTGCTGTTATTACTACCAGAGGTGGTTGTTCTGGGTACTAATTTCTCAGAATCTATGCAACCAAATTTCTTGAAAATTTAATCATTTGTTATATCCAGTATATTATATTTGTCCAATAAATATCATTTTGTTATCTGCATTTGTTCCTGGTGTAGGAATTTGAATGTCCAGTAGTATCTTAATTATCTGAATCTAATTAAATTAATCCCTTCCCTGAAAAGAAATTGCTCTGATATAGCTTTGAGTATTAAGCATTTATGAAATTGCAATAGTTTTAATAATAAAACAATAAGTTATTCTTAAGCTTTAAAACCTAATAATTTTTGTGATTAAAAATATATCTATTAGTAATTGTATAAATCTGTTGTATCCAATTATTTTTCTTCTCCTTACATTTTAATAAGATCAGTATTTTTTAATTCTTGTATAAGGTTTTTTTTAAACTTGTTTTTAATTTATTTATTAATTTTTTTTTTCTTTTTTTTCACCATATACAGTCGGACTTCCATTTCGCGAACCTCTATTTAGCGAATTTTTCTATTTTTTGAACTTTTTCCTGGAACCACGAACATTTTATTATTTTCTTCGTAAAATAACCACCAAATAACCAAGTGCATTTTCTATTTAATGAATTTTTTTCTCGTGTGCGATTCCACCGTTTTTTTTTTCCCCTCCTTATACGCATTTCTGGACATTTCAAATTATTCTGCCTTTTAACACATTTTATGTTGATGAATGACCTTGAACTGGTCTTACCAGGTGCCTAACTCACCTAGAGTAATCAAATTGCCGTAATTTTTCAAATTAAACATAAAATCAAATTAACAGATTTTATCAGTAATTAAATTCAAGGATGCATGTAGTAATGTATGCTTAAAATTACTGGTTTTAAAACAATGTGTATTTAAAATTACAGGTTATAAAATAATGTATGTTTAAAATTACTTGAAGGCTTGAAATTAGAAAATGTCATAAAAAATTCATTAATTTTAATACAAAATTATTTTTTAAAGTTAATATAGTTTTTTTTCCCTCGTAGATTTCTTCTTGATGAGTAAGATTTACGAAATAAATAGATATTAATTTGCACAAAAAGAGTGAATAATTCCTTTTAATACTATAAAGAGTTTATGAATTTAAAATTTGTTTTATGTATTTCTAAAAGTGCATTAAAAGATGAACCTCTATTTAACGAATTTTCCCCATTATGAACTTTTTATCGAGATTTAGCGACTTCGTTAAATAGAGGTCCGACTGTATATATTTTTCAATTTGCTTTCGTCTGTTGTCACTGGTATTCATGCCCCCACCGTTCTTACTTTATTTTATATTTTTTTAATTTCAGATATCCTGTAATTTTTTCTTTTTTTTTTCATTTCATAAATGTTTTCGTTAAAATAATGTTTTTTAAAAAGTTTTATTTGGTCTTCGTGATTTTTTTTAAATTTAAAGTAAAAAGTATAAAATTTCAAAGTATTTTTAAACAGTTTTCCTTTAGTGTCTTTTTTTTTCAGTCATTTTGGAAGGGTCCTAGGTGAGGAATTCACTTGATATTAAGCTGTTCAGATTTTATATTTTTTTAATTTCTCAATTTTTCTGTACATTTTTTAAGTGTGTAGGGCCTTGTTATTATTAAATTAGATTTTTGTATTTTTTAAAATAAATTAAATCCTTCATACACTACTTCCATCCGTTCAGAGAAAAAAATATAGGCAAAATTTGACAAGGTTTCCGTTAATATCCGACAGTTTGAAACCGTGATTTTAAAAGGGTAAAGGAAATTTTTTATGATATTTAGTGTCACTTAAAATTGTTTTTATAAAAGGGGTTTTAAGGAATATAAAAAAAAAAGTTATTTAAATAAATATTTTGGAAAAAATTAAATTAGAATAACCTTTTTTTAAAAGTTCTCCTTTGAAAAAAAGCTTCTATTGTATTAATATTTTGTTGTATTCAGCCGACCTCTGTACAGAGGCTCAACTAAATTTTTAAACCCTAACTTGGGAAATCGGTTTATCCATGTTTTAGAAAAAAGAAGGGAGAAATTTTAAGAAAATACCCGATAATTTTTTCAAATGGTTGTAACTCTAAAAATAATGTGAAATTTTCAAAAATCCCTAGTTGAGCCTCTGTACAGAGGTCAGCTATATACAGGCAAAATATTAAAACAATAGAAGCATTTTTTTCAAAAAGGGGAAATTTGGAAAAAAGGTTATTTTAAGTTAATTTTTTGCCGAAATATTGTATTTAAATAACTTTTTTTGTCATAATGTCCTTAAAACAATTTTATACATGTATTCTTATCTAAGTGACACTAAATATCATGAAAATTATACATCTATCTGCTTTTTTAAAATCATGGTTCCGAACGTAGTCGGATACCTTAAATAAATACTGAAATATAGTACATACTTAGTTTCCAAGACCATAAGAGATATGTAAAACATTAGTATGGGCATTTAAATTGATATATTTTTTCTTGTTATACTTCTATTAATTGTTCAGCTTTAATTTTGGGTTTTGGCAATTTAGTATATGAGTAATGATTTTTATATGTATACACAAATGACCATTAAAACTGTTAGAACAAGAAGTGCAAGTACAAAAAAAAATGCTATTTATTGGGTAAATATATAAAACTGGAAATAACAAGTGACCAAATTTTCAAGAAATTTGGAAGCATAGATTCTCATTATAGAAAAACCATCTCTGGCAGCAATCCTAATCCTTTTACGTCTGGGCATTGAGTCAGACAGACATTGGATGGCATGTTCAGATACAGCTGCCCATGCATCTTCAACACGAGGCCACAGTTCATTGACAGTAGTGGCTGGCGTCTGGGGACGATCCAGCTTCTCGACAAACATCGATCAGACATTTTCTATTGAAGAGCCTGGAGAACATGCTGGTTAAGGCAGCAACCGAACATATGCTGTATAAAGAGAGCTCCGTAGAGTACCAGCAACACGTGGTAATGTATCATCCTACATAAATGTAGAGTTTCGTAGAGCTGGAAGAAAGAGTCCAGAGCCACGGGCCTTAACACACCAGAAAGTGGCGCCAATGCGAACAAAAGGTGACCGATACATATATCAAATGGTACTCCATACCATTACTCCGGGTATTGGGCTAGTATGACGATGTCGATTGCAAGCTGGCAATGTGCGTTCTCCACAATCCCACCAAACGCAGATCCGACCATCATAATGCTGTGAACAAAACCTGGATTCGTCTGAAATAAGGATGATACAACACTTCTGCGTCCAAGATCATCATTGATCACACCATTGAAGGCACCCCTGTCTGTGATGTAACATCAAGAGTAGCCGAAAGCATGGTCGTCAAGCAGACAGTCCACCGAAATGTTGTGCAGACAATTGTGTCTGGAAAACGATCCAATTTCTTGATTCAGGACTCATGGTGGGACTGCACTATCCATTAAGGCCATACGGGTAACATGTCTGTCTTCTCAGCAGTGACAAGGGATCGTAGAGATCCAACCTAGCATCTTGATCCAAACGATTCTATCCTTTGCTGGCAATTATCAGACCTCGACCGACGACTATGATTCGACCTCTATCAAGGTCAGAAACAGGCTGGGAAGCATTTCCGCTTCTTACACACAGCATCAAAGCAACTTTTCACACATTAACGTTTCAATGCGATTTGTAAATGAGAAACCTGTACAATTTTTTCCCTTTAAACCAGCGTTTCTCAAACTGTGGGGCGCGCCCCCTTAGGGGGCCGTATTAACTCTACGAGGAGGGCACGAGCATATTAAAAAGTTGAAAGCGAAAGATTATTAAAAAAAATTATTAATTTACTGTAACTAACAAACAAAATGTATTCTGACATAATAAAAATAAATACACATTTACACTGATATACTACACATATAAATGTATCAGTCTATACAATGCATTTTATAATTAATTTAACAACACTAAAAACAAGTTTGATAATTATGAGCGACCTTATGGGTTTGTATTAAAACTTATCTTGATAATTTGTACGGTTTATAATTAATCCTTTAATTGACGAATAAAAGTTACGCTATTCGCTTCCCAATGCCACCATTTTCCACGTAGATGCTCATATGTGATGTTTTTTTGGGGCTGAAATAAGTAAATCCTTCGCAAACACTGTCAAAGTCCTTTTATTGCTTTCCAAAGCCTTCGGAATAATTTTATGGACAGTAGTGCGCATAAAAGATCGAACTTCGGAAAGACGTATATATACATCCAGAAAATTAATGCTTTGGCTGAGTGAGACGTTTATATACCCAGGTGGCGTTTAAGAGGCTAAAGTCGTATTGTAGCTTTAGTGTCAAATTATAGTACTATTGAATTCAATACATTGTTATTGTATGGAAGGGGGTGATGAAAATTATGACTGAATATTGGGTCGCGAATATTGAAAGTTTGAGATGAACTGCTTTAAACACACACATTGTAGATGTCTTTAACGATGCCTGCTTTACATCAATCCGTAGAAAAGCTAATTGTTTCTTCTTCCTGCTGTGTTAATTTCAGTTGTTAATTTCACCGCCTTCTTGATGTAGCAGTGTTAACGGTTAGTTGGGTATGTATATGCAGAGAAAGAGGTGCGTGATGGGTAGAACTGAAAAACCTATGTAAATGGTCAAATATGAATGGCCAAATATCCTTAGTCAACTGAATTATTCAAGGAACGTTAAGAAATCCGACTACATTCGGAACCGTGATTTTGCAAATGCGCATAAATTGATAATATTTATGATATTGAGTGTCACTTAGATTAGAAAATGTATATAAAATTGTTTTAAGAATAATATTACAATAAAAAATTATTTAAGTTCAATATTTTGACAAAAAATAAACATAGAATGACCCATTTTCAAAATATTCTCCTTTTGTGAAAAATGCTTCTATTATAATAATATTTTGCCTGTATATAGCTCAGACCTCTGTATAGAGGTTCAACCAGAATTTTTGAAATATATAACTTAGAAGTGGGTTTATCCATGTTTTATACGACAACAGAGGGGAAAATTTTAAGAAAAAAAAACGCAGATAATTATTTCAATGGGTCGTAATCCTGAAAATAATGTGAATTTTTCAAAAATCATAGTTGAGCCTCTGTACAGAGGTCTGAGCTATATACAGATAAAGTATTATTATAATAGAAGCATTTTTCACAAAAGGAGAACATTTTGAAAAAAAGGTTATTTTAAGTTAATTTTTTGCCAAAATATTGTATTTAAATAATTTTATTTTGTCAAAAAATGTGTCCTTAAAACAATTTTATACATATATTCTAATCTAAGTGACGCTAAATATCATGAAAATCATCCATTTATGCGCTTTTTTAAAATCACGGTTCCGAACGTAGTCGGATACCTTAAGCAATTTTATTCTCTTATTCTTGTCGATCTCTTTTCACCTGCAAAATGAAATATAAATCTCCAATTAACTTTTTCTTGACCTACCACCACCACCACAAACAACAACCATCATGGAAACCGTTCTTGAATTTTAAGAGCCCAATTTAAGCTACAGAAGCAAAACATATTTGGGCTACAATTGTCACATTTTCCCTCTCCTCAAGCTTGCCGATTATTTTGCCAGTGTAAAGGGGTTCTAGATAATTTCATTGAACCATATCGCTTTGTCGGATTTTGAATTTGCAGAAAATGCCATTTAAACGTGTAGTAAATTATTTTAATATGCATTTAGTCCTTTTTCTTTTTACTGTCATCTTCCTCTGTATTCGTTGACTGTATGCTATGTATGCATTATTTTCATAACATTCAGCTTCCAACAGAATTTAATGTTAGTTGCACTGTGATAATAGTAAGTTCTCTTTACAATTTCAAACCATCTACTTAAAGAATATTCGGTTGTTTTAGAAAAGTAGCATATATATATATTTCATGATTTGGACGCGGTTTTTAAACATGTGTGTTGAGGAATGATGATGATTGATTAAGAAAGCAGTCGTTCTTATTTTAAGTTTATAACAATGACTCAACTAATTACTACGTACTTCAAGCTATGACTAGAGTGTGTGCACAGTATGCAAAGGGCATCAATAGAGCTAGAGAGCGAAATCCGTGCACGTGTTTAGAGGAGCTACATGCTTCTGGCCAAAGG
Organism: Trichonephila inaurata madagascariensis; assembly: GCA_019973955.1. NCBI lineage: Eukaryota > Metazoa > Arthropoda > Arachnida > Araneae > Nephilidae > Trichonephila > Trichonephila inaurata. Next base: position 26,394 of record BMAV01023028.1, on the reverse strand, counting down.
TAGATGTAAAGTCGTAGTAATTACAAGGGAGGTGAGATGAGGTGCATTAAGCTGGACCAAACTGAAGTATAAGGGTTGTGAATTCATCGCATATGTAAATTTGTGTGTCTATGTATATTTTTTTTTATTTATATATGATTATTACGTATATTGCTTAATTCAAAAGGTTCCAGTGATGAATGTGGCTTATAGAAAATTATGTGGGGGTGCAATAATATCCAAGAAATATGTTTTAACTTCAGCGCATTGCATCTTTATGTAAGTATGTTTTTGAGTTATTCTACATTTTAAATTTAAAAAAAAAATACTCCCGAAATTTTTCCACTTAGTTTACGTTGTATATTAAATGCAACTCTAAGTTTTTATTTGAATATATATATATATCATATTCTGAGAACAACGTTGTTTGTACCAAAGGGCAGACCCAAGAAACTAGGAGTTAGACGGACGGGTGCTGTCCAGAAAAATTCGGAAGATCCAAACGCAACCAATTCCAAGAGTTTCAACAGGCATCCGGAGGTGTTGTTCCGATGAATACTATCCGTAAGGAATCTCATTTGTTTCGCTTTCAAGGTCGGGCTGCCACCCATAAGACTTTGATCACCAAGTTTAACCGCGGTGCTCGTTTAAGGTGGTGCAAAAGCATGTCAACGATAAATCATACATCAGTGGAAACTGGCTTTCTGGAGTGATAAAATAAGATTCGCCGTCAACCTTTCGGATGGCAGGATCGGGTTCTGGCGTCTACCTAAAGAAATCCTCTTACCAGAAAGCATTGTGCCCATAATTAAGTTTGGTTTGGAGGAGGTCTGGGGGTATTTTTCCAGGTTCTAGCTTCCAGTTCTGCGTAAGCTCAACACTATTATACATTGATGACAATAGGCTTCCTGCGCATGAAGTTCTGCATGGACCCATGTTACTTACCAGTTGAGCTGAGTTGAGTTTGGTAAGTTTTTAGTGGCGCAAGAGCCAATTTTGGCTATACTGAGACAAACATTCATAGGTCTGTGGTCTGAAGGAAAAGAAAGAAATTAGGCTGAATGTATGGAGGGTCAAACAGAATGTAATATATCACTGGGCACCCCGGGTCGTGACACCCCTGTAACTTCCAGGATTACAAATCCAGCTGTCAAGTTATAGAGGTCCACCGGATAGAAATTGTACAGAAAACAAAATTTATTATGAAACATCTTTTTCAATATGTATGATAATATTTTCTACGATAATCTCAATAAAACAAAAAAAAATTTTTTTTTTGCTACTGCCATCTTTGTTTTGAATTGTTAAACAAAACATTGCACACGGAAAAATGTATTTATTTATTTTTTTAAATTTAGCAAGTTAACAGCAAAAAAAAAATTAAGATCGAGACTGCTTACCCATTGCCTCTTTTCTTTTAAAATCCATTTATTTATTTATTTCTCTAATTCTGGCCAGTGAGTGTTTCCACGATGATCGGCTCTTTAACGTCGATCCCTATTTTCGCGAAGTTGGTCTTGTTTTTTCTCCACAAACGAATATTCAATTCGTCAACGTTGAAAAACCTTGCAGCTTCCCGACTTTGGTAGCTTTCTTTATAGCTTTTAACTTGAAGTTTGCAGTGTAACTTACACGCTTTCGCTTCAACATGAGAAACTTCAAAAAGAAGAAATAGCTCTAGTCAAGAGAAATTGAAATGGCGCCAGCAACTAGTAACTGTTTTTTTCCTTTCCCAGGAACCGAATTCCGTTTTGAATGTAATTGGGTAAAACTGTTTTGGCTGAATTACGTCAGCCGAGTCATGAAAAACGCCATCTATTATTTATTTTATAAACGTAAACGGCCTTCTTTCAAAACTTTATTGTTAGCTTTTCGGATCTAGAATGTTTTTTCTCAGATAATCCGCGATGGCGTATAATACGCACAACGAAATTTGAAACTTTTTTTAACACATAATCCGCGGATTATATACAGGAAAATATGGTATATATATATATATATATATATATATATATATATATATATTCACGTCTGGAAGGTTAAACTTAAAAATTAATCGAATAATAAATATATAAAAATACAGAGAACTCTTTACTCTTCAATTTTAGGGTGAATAGGACTATTTAAGGTAGAGCGAGTGCACTGACGTAGATAAGAGAACAATCAAGAAGAGAGGTTGGTGACTTCTTGCTGTGATGATGTCTTTTGTTCTATCCAATTAAGTGCCAAGTAGCCGCCATGTTGGAATGGTGATACATGAACGATAATAAAGCACAGATATTTGAAGATGAAGACTTCCTTTATTTACTAGCAGGCCTGAAGACTGATATATATATATATATATATATATGTGCAAATTATTTATAGATTTATATCGTATAATATGTCTTGAATGAAAGATAACATTGAAATGAAACTTCAAACATAACTTGAAATAAGAAATCCAGGCTCTTAATTAACAGGGGAAACTTAAAAGTTACAGTGAAGAAAAAATTTTAGAAATCAAACTGTATTAATTTGATATCGGGGTTTTTCGGAATTCTGATCTTTTTATGTTGAAAATTAATACAAATTCAGTCTAAATGCAATAAAAATTAGGGAAGAAAAATAAAAAAGAAAAAAGGAAAAAAAGCTGTAAACACATTTAATTTTTTTCAATCTTTTTAAATTAAAAATATAGAAGATAAAAAAGGTACCCCTTTTAAAAGATGGGAGATGTATATAGATGAATCTTCTTTTATGTATTACAGACGTTACTACATTGTACAAATGCTCAATTCAAAATTTTTTTTAAGGTCTTAGTTTTGCCACATACCTATATTTTTGTATCAAGGAAAAAGAATCAGTAAAACGGATAATTTATAATTAATATAAAAAATGTCGTTATATATTAATCTATAAATTTATTTTCATGTAATACCGTTTTTCAAAGAATATGAACCTCAGTTTCAAAAATCTCCGCATTAATTCAAGATAATTATATTTGAGAAATGGCCTGATTTTAAAAGGGAAAATGGTAATGATATTTATGTCATTTAGTTAGAATAATGATAAAATTGTTTTAAGGAATTTTAAAAAAATTTATTTAAAATAAATTTCGCCAAAATTTAAATTAGAATAACCTTTTTTTAAATCTCCTTTTTTTGAAAAAAAAAGCTTCTATTATAATAATATCTTGCCTGATATACTCAGACCTTTAAAAGGCCCCAAATAAGATTTTTTAAAATTCACATTATTTTCAGAGTTACCACCCATTGAAATAATTATTGGCGTTTTTTTCCTTAAAAATTTCTCCGTCTGTTTTAAAAATTGGGGAAAAACCCATTTAAGTTATATATTTCAAAAAATTTAGTTCACCTCTATACAGAGGTTTTAGTATATACAGGCGAATATTATTATAATAAAGTTTTTCAAAAAGGAAAAAAAATGGGTCATTTATTTCCCCTTTTTCAAAAATTTTAATTTAAATAATTTTTTTGTAATACTATTCTTAAAACAATTTTATATACATTTTCTAATCTAAGTAACACTAAATATCGTAAATATTATCTATTTATACGCTTTTGCAAAATCACGGTTCCGAACGTAGTCGGATACCTTAAGGGGAACAATTATTGATATATTCTTAGACCATACACAAAGTATGCTTGAAAAATATTCGTTTTTTTTTTTAATCATTTAAATTTTTAATTTATCCCATCATTAAATTTTTACAGAGAATGTAATATTTTATTGCTTTCTTTATTTATCAGTGAAACATATCTTTCATATTTCAGCAAAAAAAAAGCTTAAGTAACCCAAAATGCCAAGGACAAAACATTGTGGAAGAGTGCTACTACAAAGCAGAGAACTATATCATTAAATTACTGGGAAAGCAAAAATTCGGAAAAAAGCATGAAAATCAAGAGAATTATTACACACGGGAAATTTGATTTCCGGAAAATGATCAATGATATTGCTCTTCTAGAACTGGTAGAAACATTGAAATGCAACGAAATGACTACACTGCGAAAAACCGGTTATCAGAACTGAGCAAAAATACTACTTTTGAATACGTCACATCCCAAAAATAGCCCCGATGCAAACTTTAAAAATTTTGAGAATAGCCCATTCTCATTTTTTGGAAACGACTACGTATAAAATTGAAACATCACATACCTTTTTTAAAACGTTACTGGATCAAATTTTAAAAAAAAGCTAAGTGAATATAATGCACTATTTATGAGTTTTTTGGGTCAAATATGAGTTTGTATGTTATTTATTTTAGATACTGTTGTATCCAATACTAATTTTAACAAAAAAATATACATCAAATCAAATTTAAAGGGATCTAAATACGTGATCTTGTTGTAAATTTTTTTTTTCCATCTTATATGTTTTTAACCTTTCATTTTAAATTTTACCATTAAATTTGAAAAACTAAATTTCTTTTGCATTTATTTGTTAAAAAGTTTATTTTTATCATCGCCAAAGTGCCAACGTTCAAGATAAGCCATGTCCGTACGGAATTAACAACCATTATTGTTTTTATATAATGCCCCAAAATTTTGAGGCGATACGCAAATTCCCAAAAAAAAATAATTTTTTGTTTTAAAAAAGTAACCTTTCTTGTGATCTTAAACTATATTATTTTTGAACTTATACCTCAAATTTAAATCTTTGAAAAACACAAAAATTGATTCCATGCAATAGTTGAACAAATGTGTAAGTAATTTGGCTCATTAAAAGTTATATTTATATTTCTAGAAGCAATATATTGTCTCTTTAAAATCCTATACAAACAGAAAATTAGCTTTTATTTAAAATCAGTCTCAATAAGTATCTTGGAAACATTACGATGAATAACAGACTTGGACTATAGTCCAATTTGTTTAGCAAATGAAGAAGAATTATACAAAACTAACCAAAATGTGTTCGTTGCCGGATTTGGTAAAAATAAGCAAGCTAACGTTAGTAAGTATCGTAAATTAATTCTTAATTTTTTAAAAAAGAAGAAATATTACTATTTTTTTATTTTTTTTTTATTTCATTCAAGATACTGGGAGTAGAATTAACCAAGAATCACAAATTCAATTACGCCCGTATTCACCGCTAACCTAACCTCCAGTTAGAGGAGGGAAACCTGGGTTTCGCCGAAAACGTTATTCACCATCGCAAGTTAATAACTTAGCGCCGGCTCAGGTTGAAAAATCCTGACCCAGAGCTACAGCCGGGTTAGTTTTCACGCACACGCGCAGTAAGCGATTTTCGAGTGTTTACGTTTTCGTGCAAGTTTTGGAAGTAGTTGAGTTAGGATAGATTTTTAGTTTACGATGAATACCATTCAGAATGTTTCCACTGTACCTCAGTTAGATTTTTAGAAAGACTGGAAAAAAGAAAAAGTCAGAAAAGTAGTTAGAAAGTAATTTGTTCGAGAATTGGACGATTACGAGTTTCAGAAAGATTCCGACTGACAAAGAAAGTGTCGAAAGAATTGACTCTGCTAATTGAAGATAAATTAGAGAGCAAACACTACTTTTTGCTCATTTTCTTTTTAAATTTAAATAACACTGACGGATCTGTTGTGATGTCCGCGCGGATTCACCACTCCGTCCAGTGTCATATATTGCCGCGTTATTTCAATATACGCTTCATTTTTATGCTACTAACAGCATTTGTTTCCCGGCATTCTATTATGTGAAGTGCGGCTTTATCAAAGCCAACACCAATTCTTTTCATATTGCGTAAAATAAACTCTGTTGGCATTCATATTAAAAAGTTAGCGATACGCGAGGTAAAAAACAAGCTGGCATGAGGCGAATATAGAAAGCCGGAAGTCACGGGGTTTATTTCGACCAATGGGAATCGACCAGTAAGCGCAGGTTAAGAAACGCAGAGTCAAGTAACTGGAGGTTGAAAACAGTGGTGAATTGAAGTTCTAACCTGGGGATAATTTTAACTTGATTGCCGGTTACTTAACTCCAAGTTTCATCGCTGGGTTAGGTTAGCGGTGAATACGGGCGTTAGACTTTATGTAACAAACATGAAAACCTAAAAATGTGAAACTCTGTGGTTCAGTTTCTCCAGAGTTTGACTCGAATTCCAGCTACAGGTCTTTTTCTACAAATTTCTGAAATGTCTATCCTTTTACTTGTGAGGTCTACTGTAGCTTTGCAGGTTACAAAATTAAAAGCGGGTTTGTGCATCTGAAAAATAAAAAGGGAGATTTTAGGTAATCCAAAGTCAACCAGTTAACTCACGTATATTCTGCATTAAAAACTATCACTTACAAGAGAAGGAAAATTTCAGTAACTCGGCGAATGGCGACTAAGCCCAAAATGTGCCTGATTAAAAAAAAACCATTTCTTTGGTATTAATGATTTTTTCTCCTATTGCTATAACCCCATGGTATTTTAGCGCCAAGTATCTATTTTCTTATACATACTCTTTATATGAATACAATCATAAGCGTTTCTGAAAAAAAAAATTGATATCGAAAGAAAAGAAATGTTTGTTGTTCGTATGTTAAGGTATCCGACTACGTTCGGAACCGTGATTTTAAAAAGGCGCATAAATGGATAATTTTCATGATATTTAGTGTCACTTAGATTAGAATACATGTATAAAATTGTTTTAAGGACATTTTGACAAAAAAAGTTATTTAAATACAGTATTTCGGCTAAAAATTATCTTCAAATAACCTTTTTTCAAAATGTTCTCTTTTTGTGAAAAATGCTTCTATTATAATAATATTTTGCCTGTATATAGCTCAGACCTCTGTACAGAGGCTCAACTATGATTTTGGAAAAATTCACATTATTTTCAGAGATACAACCATTTGAAATAATTATCGGCGTTTTTTCTTAAAATTTCTCTCCTCTGTTGTCGTAAAACATGGATAAACCCACTTCTAAATTATATATTTCAAAAATTCTAGTTGAGCCTCTGTACAGAGATCTGAGCTATATACAGGCAAAATATTATTATTATAGAAGCATTTTTCACAAAAGGAGAACATTTTGAAAATGGGTCATTCTATGTTCATTTTTTGTCAAAATATTGTACTTAAATAATTTTTTATTGTACTACTATTCTTAAAACAATCTTATATACATTTTCTAATCTAAGTGACACAAAATATCATAAATATTATCCATTTATACGCTTTTGCAAAATCACGGTTCCAAACGTAGTCGGATACCTTAAGCAGAGCTTATCGCGATTTTAGCAAAGGTGCTGTAATGTAGCGCTTCTCAAACTGTGGGGCATACCCCTAGGGGGCGTGAGTTGAGTTTGGTTTTTTTTGGCGCAAGAGCCAGTTTTGGCTATACTGCGCCAAACATTCCTAGGTCTGTGGCCTGGACGGGAAAAGAAGAAATTGGATGACAAGATGGAGGGTCGAAAATAGAGAAGGATCACTGGGGTACCCCGGGGTCGTGACATCCGTGTTTACCAAAGATAGTAAACCCCTTGGAAAAAGGAAAAGATCACTATAGAGGGTACCACGGGATTGTGACACCCGTACCCACCTAAAGAAGGTGAGCCACCTGAGGGGCCTAGGGGGGCGTGATGACCCTTTGTGGGTGTGGCAAGCATATTGAAAAGTCGAAAATAAAAGATTATTTAAAAATTTATTAATTTACGGAAAAGAAGCAAAAGAAAATGCATTCCGAACAATGAAAAAAATAACATAATACATATTCCATTACTAAAAAAGTAACTTAAAATATTTATTGCTTAAATGTAACATACGCAAAATTTAATACTTATAATGACAATTTGTACGATTTATAAATAAGGTCGTATTGTAGCTTTCGCGTAAAACTACATTATTATTGCCTTCAATACATTATCGTAGCCACGGTACCCTAGTGGTCAAGGTAACGGACTCGTGGCCGGCGTGTCGTTAGTTCGAGCCTAGTACCGCTGAAGACCCGCCGTGTAGGGAAGGGATGCACGTTAAATCTGTCGAGAGTCAAACGCCCTCCCGTTGGTGTAGTAGTTAGGTGCCAGCTCAGGTGTCGTCCTCGTCACTTGACCATGGTTCAAAATGACGAGATTCGTCGCCAGAAGCCCTTCAGTTGCTGAACAGTGCGACGTAAATATTCACTCACTTAATACATTATCATTATATGGAGGAGGGCGCGATGAAAATTATGATAGAAAATTGGGTCTAGAATATTGAAAGTTGTAATACGCCGATGTTCTTTACTCAGATAGTACGATAGGAGGGGAAAAAAATAGGTTGATTCCGTTGAACTTAAATTGTGCTGCACTGAAAAAAAAAATCAACTATTGTAAGTGTTTGTTATCGCTGACAAAATGTGTATTGAAGATGAGAATATACTGCCTAAAATCAAGGTAGTTACAGACGACAAGGAGAATTCCTAACTGCACAGTAAAAATATTACACTAACATGCATATTTTTCCTCTCAGCACTGAAAATAACAGTATACAAGTTTAATATCCTAAGTAATTATACAGTGCGTTCATACATCTGATAAGTATAAATAAAGAGAAATTCATTTGAAATTTTACTTCCCAAAGACGTTCATGTGTGAAGCGATGACATACCATTGCACAATTTAGCTATAAAATATTGCAAATGGTACATAAGTTTTTCTCTCCAAAGTAAATAACAACGCATGAATATGACTAATAACATGTTGTTGTTATTGCTGCTGATATCTCATACACTCTCAAAAAAAAGTCCAACACCATTAGAGGGTCTTCATAAAGATCTTGTTTTGAAAAAACCCTGGCAGTCAAGAATACGTTCTGGAGATTCTTGGCTGGCAGTACACCTAACACAAGTCGAAAAAACTGTTTCCAACCTTAAAAGTCAAAGTTCGGAGGTGGCCACTCCGGAAACGAGTTAGAATAGTTTGCTCTCCTGCCTGCTGTGTATTGAAGGGAAAGAGAGCTATACCAGGGCGTTTAGCTTCATACCAGTGATGAGCAGGAGGAACAGTTGATTGCTTGTTGTTGATGTAGGTGGAGTGCAGTTCTGAATAGGTGAGAGGGACCGAGTTCATAGTGGGTTGAGCTGCGCCATCTTGTGCCAGGGCGTCAGCAGTCTCATTGCCCGCGATGTTAACGTGCGAAGGAACCCACTGTAGATGGATCTCTCGAGAAAATAACGTTAATACACTCATTGTTATAAAAATTTGCGCACCAAGAAAGAGTTGTCAAAACAAAAGGAAATTTTACATACATATATACAACACTGAAGTAAGTAAGGTATGTCAAAATCAAAGCAAAATGATCATTTATTGTAGAAAAAAATTACAAATGAATGGAAATTTTAGAACCCTCTTGGGGCCACCTCTAACATGAATGCATGATATGATACGGTCGAGCATTGATGCTTACAAGTTCCGTATGATGTCCTGCGACATCTTGTTCTATAGTTGTTGTAAATTTGCCTCTAATTCGACCAAACCCATTGGCTATCCAACTTGAAGTCCTAAATGATCCCAGATATGCTCGATCGGTCACAAATTTCGGGGTGACAATGATCGGAATGGAGCAAACTAAGAAAGGGTGTAAAAGTGGTGGAAGCCGTTCTACGAAACCTTTACTGTATGTGAGAGAGAGCTTTGTCCTGTTGAAAAATGAAGCCTGGGAGCAATTTCATGAGTGGCAGCATAAGTGGCTAAAAATGTTACTTAAGTACATTTGGGCTGTCATGGTGACATGGATCCATATTTGGGGTGACATTCAGTGTGCGAAGGCATCTCATACCATCACATCAGTTGTGGGAGCAGTGTACCACTGTACAGAGAAGGCAGGACTGAAACGTTCACTTCGGGCTCCACACACGTCTTCACTGTCTAAATTGAATCTCGTTTTGTGGCTAAAAACCACCTGATTATACTCAATTGCAATCCAATTCTTTCGAGCGTGACACTGTTCCAAACGGAGGCGTCAGTGAGTGCATGTCAATGACAGTACACGTAATGAGCGCCGCGATAGCAATTGTCCATCTTACAGACACCTTGCGATGGTACGAACTGACGCAGAGGCCTGTAGGGAAAGTGCTGCCTGTCTATGGATAGTGGACAGTTAACGCTATTCATGCCATATGATGTAACGGTCTTCTCGACTATTGGTCTGTCGAGGGCATCCTGAGACTAGTCGCTGTGTAACAGACCTCTCTCTTGTCCTCACAGTAAAGTTAGAACTTCCTATGTTTTAAGCTTCTCACCTAGCTGACCACCCGGTTTAAATCATCCCTATGATTCTTTTCCTCACGAACTTTGAGAGCTACTCATATTATCTCCGATTAAGGAGTAATGACATCTTTAATTAAATAGGGTCCATCTTCTGCAGATTAAGTGCATGCGAACAATTTCTGCTTACCTGTTTTGTAATCCAAGGAAAACGAAGTGCAACGCATTGGTAACATTACGCAATGCGCAATCGTGTAACATTTCTAATAATTTACTTATCTGTCTGACACGTACCTTCATGCCAAGTTTAGTAACAATCTGTCTTTTTCTTCTTCGTGAGCAAATTTTTATGGCAATGAGTGTTTTAACCTCTCTAGTACATACCTAAAATTCAAAAAAAATTAAAAATGAACCACAAAAGTAAGTTTTTATTTTTTAAAGATGTTAGACACAGGTTTTTTTTTAAAAAGACTTAAATGTATACTTTCTCTCTCAGCACTCTAAAGTTAATGTTACATAAACATGGTTAATATTCTTAAAAAATTATACAGTGCTTTTAAACTTTTCTTCATATATATAATTCAATCACAACTCAATAATCAATTAAAAAACCGAAATCAAATGAGTCTTATAACATTAAATCCCATTTCAAAATATCAATGGCACAAATATAGAAGATAAAATTCCAACGTTTTCAAACAAAATTAAAAAATTATAAAATAAAAATTTTTAAAATATCCAAGTGCAACCTCGGACTTAGGACCGATAAGTGGGGTTAAACTAGTTTGGTGGCGCCAGCCTTCCCCCTATTGCAACTTGGTAAATTAATCGGAAAATATCCAATTCTCAAAAATTTAAAAATTAAAAAGTTAAAATTAAACCATTAAACTTGAAAAATTAAACTATTCGCCATCGCATTCTGAAAGATATTATATTAAAATATTAAAATTCTAAAACAATTAATTGCATAATATAAGTGAACCCTCGAACATCAAAGATGACGCACTCATCTTTAAAATAGTTGTATATAGGTAGAAAAATTGTCCAAAATCCGAAAGTTCAAATTAAAAACCAAGTATGTTCACAAATGAATAGCGTAAATCATTAAAAACTCACCAAAGAGCATCCTGTCAATAATTAAATTCACAGTTTTTGAACGAATTTTCTCTCATATTTAATACAACAATTACCATTCCTATATTTTGCTCATAGCACCCACTAATGCCATGTCAATCCAAATGATTCATAATCTCACACTAGAGTTTAACTATTTGGTATTAGATGCAAATCAGATTGCATGCAAAAAAAGTTGTTTGATTGGTCATAAACGTTTGATTGGTATATATATATATATATATATATATATATATAAGAATTGAGATATCCAAAGGAAATTTTATTTCTCAAAAACGTTTACGGCACAAGGGTTCACAATAAATGCCAAATTTAAATATTGCAAAGTAATAAATGTTTATCTCTCTGCAAAGTAAATAACAACTCATGAATATGACCGATAGTGTAATAATTTAATTTATTCTCTCTCTCTCTTCTCTTAGAGTGTTCACTAAAAAAAATTAAGTAAATTTGTACTCAAAGATCCTTACGTGTGAAACCATAACAGCATTTCGCACTGAAACGAAATCCCCCCTAAAAAACTAAACTGATATCATTCAAATGAAAATACATTAAATGATTCGATCTAAATTAATTTAAATCTAAAACTTTGTCTTTTTTCCAGCTAGTGATCGAAAACTGAGAGAAGGTACGATGAAAGAAGTCTTGTCTAAAGATTGCAAGCGACGGGGTTTGCCAGAAAAAATAGTTCAGCAATATTATTGTGCTGTTGGAACAAATCAGTCCGCTTGCCAAGTACTTATTACATTTATTATTTATTCAATGTTTAGTGTTTTGCTTTTGAATCGCACGGGGTGCTTTTCAAAATGCAAGAATCGGATGAATTTTAATTTATGTTAGTAAAAACACTAATCAGAATAGTTGTTAAATTTCCTAGCAGTATTTATGTAGGTGATAAATTTAAGCAATCTATTTGCGCCCTTTCACTAATCCTTTTGGGGGAAAATACTTATTTAGCTGTTGTTTGAGTACAAAACCGCCTTCTGTAGAAAGAACTTTATTTAAGTTGAGTGCTATTTAAACTCTAGCAGAGGGACTGTTAGAGTTAGTCGTTAAGCTGCAATTATAGTGGTATTTGCGAAGTGATTTTCAGAAGCCTTGGTGAACTTGAAAGAAAGCTTTAGATCGAAATACCCAGTTGACCCGGGTAAGACCTGACAAGTGTTATTTAATCGGATCCCACTCAGTTAAGTGCATAATTATTTGCCTTAGGAATTTAAGGTAGCCATCTATAATTTGACTTCTTCCTTGGTTTATAATCGTGCTTGTTAGTAAATTGATGAACAAATAAACTTAATTATTTTCATAACAATGTCCATTCTTTCGGAGTCTTAAACTTCACCTGCGACCATAGGGTAGCGACAACGTTTAAAAATAAAATATTTTAAAACCACGAATTATCTGTCTAATATAATAAATATATAAAAAGTAGGACGTGACATTCAAACAAGATAAACATTTTAATTAACTACTCTGTTTGTAAATATGTTATAATGTTATATAAATAATACATACATATTACTACTATTAATTGTATATATATTCGAAGATAAATTTACTCATTCTTCAGATTTCTTTTACTCGAGTATATGTGGATTTTGCTAAAGCAAACACCTTGTGTTCTATTACTGCACTTTGAAAGGTACGCACTCAAGTGGATGTAAGTATTTTCTACAACGAAGCAAAAATTCCGAAACCGAAGGAAAAAAAAAAAGTTAACCAAAAAAGTTTTATTTAATAAATTAAACTTTGGCTGTGGGAAGTAAATGCCTTTCAGAGAGAACTTTGTAAAAGTTTGGCTTGTAGCGCATTTTAGATTAGAAAAGAAGGCGCTGTCGTGGATGATAGAACTGGTTTTTCCGTTGAGCGGGAAAACGTGGTCATGTATGAAGTATGGTGAAGAAGATGTCTGTAGTTTTCCCCAGAGATTCTATAAGCTGTGTATAATTATAATACAGTTGTGTGCTTAAGAATCAATAATAAACGGTACATCCGGTAAATGGCAATAATATTTTAAATAAATTGCATGACGTTTTCATAACGTACGCTTAACTAATAACTTAGAATTTGTTGAAAAATTGAGAAATTTTTTATCATATATTAGTAATTATGGTAAAATATCTGCATCCACCAAGTACTTCAAAAGTTCAGAGATGCCTTGGGAAGATTTCTCACCAGGATATAAGTTCATAAATGTTTTCTTCATTTCTTCCTAGGCTCACTGATGGCTGCGATAAAATAATACGAGGAAGGTTTAAAAGTTCTTCGACTGAGCCCATAATGTGAGACATTTTTGCTGTTAAGCGACTATGACAACGTTTTTGTGTTTCTGAGTTCTTCCCCTTTTCTAAAAGAGGTTTGTCTTAAATCATGTGGTTGGTGGCTCGCCATGGCGTCGTATTTTGTAGGCGGATGTATTTAGAAGCAGGCGATTGAAAGAAATTGCGTTTGTTGAGCAGAGAATGAATATCGAATTTTGTGTTCGCTCGGGAAAGAGTGCTGCGGAGACTTACGAAATGTTGAAGCATGTGTAAAGCAGCGATACATTATCATGAACGTAAGCTTTTAATTGGCATCGACGTTTTAGGGAAGGCAGGGAGAATTTCGAAGTCGACAAGCGCTCTAAGCGTTCCGCAAACTTACCGCACCACTGAAAACATCGAGAAGGTTTCTGCGGCGGTAAGTAAGAAAAATACAGCAGCAGAATCAGCAAACAGCAGAATCATTTGGGATACCCGAGGCACATGTCAACGGATACTCTGACTAGGGATCTTAACATGCATAAGGTTGTGTCAACACATCGTTCTCCGCATGTTAAGCGAAGACCAAAAGACAATTCGAATTGAAATGGCAGGAGACATAATCTCTGCTGTTGACAAAGATCCTTCCCTATTTGACAGAATTGTAACTGGACACATGAAAGGGTGTCTTTTATACGACCCACAATCCAAGGGAGCATCGACAATGTAGAAATCACCACAATCTCCATACAAGTAGAAACTCCACCAAGACCGCCCTAAAAGGAAATTCATGCAAAAAGAGCTTTCTGATATCCAGGCCATTGCACATCTGGAATTTATCCCTTTACTGTGAATAAAGAACACTTTATGGATATCCCATGTCGTTTATGAGAGTCGATCCGAAAGAAGAGACCAAAATTGTGTTCTGAGCAATCATAGGTGTTTTTGCATGACAATGTTCCTGCACACCGATCCCTCCACGTCACTGACTTTCTAGCGGAAACGTAAACGATTGTTTTGCCACATCCTTTTTAATCCCCTGTACTCGCCTCCTGTGCCTTCAGCCTATTTCCTATACTGGCACGTCACTTGCAGGATCCTTAATTTCAATCTGTAGATGAAGTTAAAAGTGCATCTCAGGTTAAGTTAAAGAATATGGCTAAAAACGTTTCGATGACCGTTACAAGCAATGGCAAAACACACTGTTGCCCAAGGGTCTTATTTCGAAGAGAAGGATGTATTTCAGCAATTTAATTGGTAATGACTCAGTCCGGGAACCTTTGAATCCTAGCTCGTAGATAGTATCATCTACAATAGTGTTCAAAATTAAGAGAATTTTCAAATTTGGTCGAATATTTCTAGAACTACTGGACAAATCTTAATGAAATTTGTTTTGTACAGAGGGTTGATATAATACAAAAACCCATCCATTCAACAGTTAAAATACACTCATATGATCGGGCTTAACACTCTTCGTAGTTGAAAGGTATGAAACAATGGTTGCGGAATGGAACAAAAAATTGGTTAGGGGGAGGGGGTATAATCCCCTCTTCCAGATATACAAGCCTCTCACCGAGATTTTATACTTGAAATAATGGTTCAGGAGTTCCAAAAGTAATTGGTCCTACTCGTTCAGTAATGCTGTTTTCAGTCCTTGGATGGTTCTCGGATTTGTGAGTTGCAATTCCCAGAGCGACACATACATGCTGTTTAGGATTGAGGGTCCCACCTGTTCAGAAATGCTGTTTTCAGTCCTTGATGGTTCCTGGACTTGTGAGTTGCAATTCCCAGAGCGACCCATACATGCTGTTTAGGATTGAGGGTCCCACCTCGTTCAGAAATGCTGTTTTCAGTTCTTGATGGTTCTCGGACTTGTGAGTTGCGATTCCCAGAGCGACCCATACATGCTGTTTAGGATTGAGGGTCCCACTCGTTCAGAAATGCTGTTTTCAGTCCTTGGATGGTTCTCGGGACTTGTGAGTTGCAATTCCCAGAGCGACCCATACATTCCGTTTAGGATTGAGGGTCCTACTCGTTCAGAAATGCTGTTTTCAGTCCTTGGATGGTTCTCTGGACTTGTGAGTTGCAATTCCCAGAGCGACTCATACATGCTGTTTAGGATTGAGGATCCCACTCGTTCAGAAATGCTGTTTTCAGACCTTGGATGGTTCTCGGGACTTGTGAGTTGCAATTCCCAGAGCGACCCATGCACGCTGTATAGGATTGAGGTATGATGATCTGACTGGCCAGCTTATGCGGTGAATATCTTCCCTTTCCAGAAATTCGTCGACCAGATACTTTTATACACAACATGACATTAATATATAAGCAATCAGCTTTCAATTATGATTTCAGAATCAGAAAATACATTCGTAATCTTCCTCTTTTATACAGACCGTAAAGAGCATTAAACTGTATACGACACCTACATTTGCCCTGTGAAATTGATTTTATGCATATCGGAGCAAGTTGTACATTTCATGCAATTTTAATGTTCATTGGATGACACCTTTATTGTGTGTAACTATTACTTTCTCGCGGTGTATGAGAAAAATATAAATCTGCATTCGGGATTTAACATACTAATGCTGACAGTTTCTTTTTTTAAGCGAGTGACGAAAGTATAAAAATGACTGCTAGCTCAATTTTTTTGTTTTTAATTCTGAGCATAATTCTCTACTCATTTTCTTGAAATGTTTCTGTTTTCAGGGTGATTCTGGTACCTCGGCCTTCATCAAGTCTAAGAAAATATTCTACTCCGTTGGCATAGTATCCCATAGAGGATCAAAGTTTTGTCATCTAACCTGGCCCGTTACGTTCGCAAAAACGCTATATATTTTAGAATGGATCAAAGAATACGTGAAAGATCTCCCAGAACCTTAATATATATATATATATAAAGAATAATAGAAGAGTCTCAGAAATGTGTCGTTTATCAGGTATAACAATGAAAAATTTTATTCGCTATATCTAAAAAGAGAAAAACATCACTTATATATATATATATATATACGAGGGTTGGGGCAAAAGTCATGGCAACTATTTTTTCTTGAAGGTACCAATCCGGTTGGAAAATGTGACATATATAGACGAAAAGTTCAAGGTGTTAACTACATGTGTGGACATTGGGGGGATAGCACTGAAATATCGTAACATACTAATTTATTACGGTAGTATATATATATATATATATATATATATATATACAGGGCAATATGGCCTTCAAGGTGCAAAAGAATGACAACACAGTACATATAAAGTTGACATGACAAACCTGGGCCTAAAGACCCTTAATGTAATCCATGTGCTGCTCGATGACGGCACGTGCCAAATCGGTCCGCACACTGACCGGTCGTCCTGAACGTTGCTCATCACTGGTTGACACACATCCTTGCTGAAACTTTCCTACCCACCGTGCTACTGTACGGTATGGTAGGGTATTATTCCCAAGGGCTTCCACTAATTCACTGTGACATTCCATCGCATTTCTCTCGGAGAATGGCTATTTTGATGTAAGCACTCTGTTCAACACGGGTTACTTTCATCTTGCACGACATTCACCAAATGACTGATTTCACAGCCCTCGCTGAGCTACTACCAGCTATCATAGAGCTATCTGATGTTCTGCATACACACTATGCCTGCAGAACTTCCACATGACACATATACGTTTGTGATCCGTTCACATATCTACAAGAAAAAAAAATAGTTGCCATAACTCTTATGCCCCAACCCTCGTATATACTAGCGACCCGACAGACGTTGTCCTGTACACGCGTCTTAAATCCGAAAATTTCAAACTTTTTTTGAATAAGTTGTACTAATCTGGACCGTTTTGATGAAAATGTTTATTGAAAAAGTTATTACAATACCTGACGTCATCACATGCACAGTTACCACAATTCGACCTATCGATTGCGTGTGAGTAAGTGTATACTATGAACTAAGGTGAATATAGTAGAAGCTATTCTGAATAGTAACTTAAACTTGTTTTAATTAAATGATAAAAAAAAAATTTTTTAAAAAAAAAACTCAAGCTATTTTTATAACATGTATTTTTTTTGAAGTGAAACTTTTTTGCGCTCGACAGTGAATGAGAAAATTGCCCAGTTTTGCGTAACGGTAAAAAAGCGAACGGAAGTAGTCTTCCCCCCATTCCCTCGAATCGTAGCCATGGTAAGGAGAGAGCGAGAGGAGGAAAAGGGGGAGCGTCATATCGGTGAAAAAGTTGGATAATTGTCCACGTCTCCGATTGATCAACTTGCCCAGCTTCCGATTAGGGGTCCTTTTCCCTCGGACCCGGGAACATTATCAACGATCGCATCAGTTGCAGCGTGAGCATTACGATGTAGACAAAATAGCTCTCGCAGCAAAAGCATGCCTTTTTAAAATTTTCTTTATATTGTTGGCTATATGGCGATGTGTTCGGTGGCTAATTTATTTCTTTAATTTTTATTTGCGTTGAATTATTATAAATTCTAGTCAGAATGCCTAAACCAAATGCACAAAGAGGAAAAGAGTTTCGTGGAAGGAAAAAAAAAAGAAATACTAGCAGCAAGTCCAAACGAAAAAGTGACAAAAAAAACCAGAAAAGTAATGCAAATTCATCAAGTGCTACTGCCAAATCTCGATCAGAGTACATGAGAGAATATCAAGCACGAAAAAACATTGCAAAATACTCTCTTAATGCCGAGTTTAATGACAAACAGAAAAATAGTGCAAATTCATCAAGTGCTACTGTTAAATCTCCATCAGAGTACCCATGAGAGAATATCGAGCATGGAAAAAAAACATTGCAAAATACTCTCTTAATGCCGAGTTTAAGGAAAGGAATGCTATTCAGACTCTTCTAATGACAGCACAGATTAATACCAACTTTGTGAACCCCCCATACACTCCCACCCCTCCTTGTGTCGTCAACTACAGAACCCTCAACAAGTCTAGTGCGTGTTGGAACTTATGCATGTGAATCGATAATAAATCTTACGTTACAAAGACTAGGATTTCCATAAAAATGCGTGGCCACGGTAGCCTAGTGGTCAAGTTATCAGATCGTGGCTGGCGTGTCATGAGTTTGAGCCGAGTACCACTTAAGACCCACCGTGTAGGGGAGTAAAGCATGTTAAATCTGTTGAGAGCTCAAACGTCCTCCCGTTGGTGCGATAGTTCGGAGAGAGTCCCCGTCGGACGCCCCGTCACTGACCTTTCAAAAACAAAGTCCATTTCCAAAAGCCCTAAAAGGTTGAACAGTGCGCCGTTAATATTCACTACCCTAAAATGCTCACAAAGATTTGGTTTTCGTTGATAACCTTTTGGGTCACGGGTGTTCAATTTGTGATAGATTATGGTTTAGAATGATTTGAGAACGCCTGTTGCTGAGCAAAAAAATATTTCACACCGGAAATTAATTTAAAAACATTAAAGAATGTTACAACTGCCGACAAAGTTTAAGAGAAAAAAGTATCCCAAAATTTTATCAAAAATATAACAGTTTTGTATACGCAAAAATTTCCCAGCACATCTTCCTACTTTGGATTTGGTATCAGAAAACTAAACCCAAAATATTTTTCGAAATTTAGGCGATTGAGAAGTACGCGGTCGTTTGGAATATTGAGCAAATAATAAAGTTCCAACGTCGCCAAAGAAGATTCACTTCATCGCGTGGCGTTCCAACACCTTTTTTAATGCAAAAAAAAATTATCGTAATGCCATTGAATGCAAAATTTTTTTGATTAATCCTTGGGGGTATAAAAAACAAATGCGATGGTTTGCCACAACCCTCGACACGCAACATAAATTGGCCGAGAAAAACAAAATTTTTTATTTCTTTTTTTTCTTACCACGCATTAGGGGAAATAAGCAAACACGGGGGTAAAAAAATTAGGCTTTTTAAAGATTCTTAATTAATATTTTTTTAACTAATTGGTTTTGGGCCCCCAATTGTGAATCTAAACCATTCTCGAATCCACTTGAACCCCCATAAAAATGTCATCAAAATCACATACACACGCACAGAAGAATTATATATAAAAATATATAGACGGGGAAATTTCATAATGAGAGATGAACATTAATCAAACAAAAACCCAAAAATTGAGTTGTAAAAAACCCGACATAGAAGGATATATAGAAATTAAAAATTAAAGGGTTAAGAATTTTAAAAAAAAGGATGCACAGAATTATAAACATTGCTAACTTAGGAGAGCTTATATATAAAATAAAATTTATATAAAAGTGGGGTTGAATATGTTTTGGGGCCAGCCAACCTTCCTCCTTTATGTTAATAACACTGAGCAAAACCTATTGAAAATTGTTAGAATATCTAAATCCATTACATGAAAAAAGGGAACTTAAACTTGAAATCTGAGTACAATAAAAGTTATTGCCAGATTCGGGGCCAAATGAAATTCAAAGCAAGAGAATGGCTGAATTGAGAACTTTAAAAAAAAAGAAGAAAGGGGGAAAAGAAATAAAAAAATTTAAAAAATGTTTCAAACACTACCCAACTTTTGTACACAAAGAGTTATATTTGAATTTAAAAAAATAATGAAATTTTTTATCTAATATTATAATATGGAGGTAACTATATCTAGTAAAGTACAATTAATATTTTTTTCTTTTAATAAAACTCCCAATTATGATTAAAACCCTTTTTAATATTTTTTTTTAATTTTCCCATTTTTTTACAATGCACTTTTTTTTGGTTTTTTACAGTTGGAACCATGTTTTTGCGCATAAATGGAAAATTTTCAGATATTTAGAGTCATTTTAGAAAAATAATGTATCAATTTTTTGAACAAAATTTATAAAAATTATTTAAATAAAAGGAAAAAATTTTTCTTTGGAAAACCTTTTTTTCCCAAAATGTTTTTTTGAAAAAATGCTTCTATTGTATTAATTTTTTCCCCGAAATATTTTCCCCAACAGAGGCTCAACTATGTTTTTTGAAAAATTCACATTATTTTCGAAGTACAACCATTTGAAATAATTTGGCGTATTTTTTTAAAATTTCTCTTCTGTTTTTGTAAAACATGGATAAACCGACACCAAGTTATGCATTTCAAAAATTCTAGTTTACCTCTGTAGAGAGGTCAGCTAATACAAAGGGAAAGTATTAATAAATAAAACATTTTTTTTCAAAAGAAAATTTGGAAAAAAAAGGGTTTTACTAAGTTAATTTTTTTCCAAAATATTCATTTAAATAATTTTTTTTTCATAATGTCCTTAAAAAAATTGTATACATGTATTCTAATCTAAATGACACCCAAATCATAAATATTATCCATTTACGCGCTTTTGCAAAATAACGGGTTCCCAACGTAGTAGGATACCCAAAAAATTTTAAACCCCTTGATAATTAAACTCCCCGAAGCCAAGTGGCTGAGTGGTAGTCATCATGCTTCCAACGGTCGGGTATCAAAGCCCGGGCTGGGGAAAGGAACCAACCTTTCATCCCTTCAGTGGGTCGATCAATTTTACCGGTCTTGGGAACTAAACACTGGGTGTTTCTTGCCCGACCACCTGACTGGGAAAAAGCACCTCATTGCCCAAGGTCACGAAACGAGATGGTCACAGTAGGCCTTTGCATGGGCTGTTGCACCACAGAGTTTAATTTAAATTAGTCTCCCACCATTATTGCTTAATAAAAAATTTAAAAAAGGGGAAGCCACACATTGAAATGATAAAAAAGCCGGGGAAAATTTTTTGACAGTCTCAAGAAGTAGCACCCCTTAAATACATTCAGCCCTCTTCAAAATATGCTGGATTTTTACGAACATCTTGAAAAAATCCCCAAATTAAAAAAGGCAAGAAAAAAATTTTTGGGGCTACGGATAGGTTCAGGACGACATTCCGAAAATTGGTTGTTTAAGGGTTTTCTACTCAAGACTTTTTGGTTTAAAGAGGACTATCTTTGACGCTAAAACACAGAAGACTTCATTTGCAATCGTTGAGAACAAAAAGTGCATCAAGAGGTGGAATGGCACAAGGTCGGCTTTCAGACGATTCTAGTTTCTTTTCCACGGGGATAATCATGATGTATGTTTTAGCCCCCCCGGCAGGGGCCGACGGATACATCTTTTGGAATGCCCAAAACAGTATTAGGTCTTGGAACCTTTGATTTCCCAAGTAATATCATCTATAGTTCGTATTCAGTACTGGATATGGCCCTAAGGGGGCCCCCTGAATAAATTTTTTTTTTGGGGGGTCCCGGGGGCCCCCTTTAAAATCTTAGGAGGGGTTTGTTTACAAAATTTTGGGGGGGCCCAGTATCATTGATAGGGTTTGGGAACAGGGAAGCAGCTTTTTGTATTCAGATCACTATAAATGGCCTAAGGAAGGGAATTTTTTCCAGCTCTGGCCTCGTATTTGTAAGTACCCCACACTTTGCTAGAAAAATATGTCTGATCAAACAATGTACCTTCAGCTGACGTGGGCCCCGCAATATATGCCCCGGGTATTTCTCTCGCCATTATCCCCGATCTTTTTTCAATTAAAAAAATTTGGGACATGATTGACCCCGGCTTGCTTGCTTTGCCAATGCCTGTTTGGAAAAAAACTTTAGAAGGTGTTTAACGAAGCATGGAGAGGCATCTCTGAAAACATCATCTATGCTGCCATTGATTCTTTTACCCGAAACCTTTTTCTTAGTTTATCAAACCCTCTGTGTTCTCCTACAACCAATAAGAGCTGATGCTTTTTTTTACCTTTAATTTGGGTTATTATTTTGAAAAAAAAGCCCATCAGATAATTGTTGGAATCTCTTTTTTTTTTTTTCCACTCCCGCTTATCTTGCATTTTCAATGTCACAAAAAAGTTTTTTTTTAAAAAAAGAACAATTTCGGGAAAATCTACACCAGCGTTTCTCAAACTGTAGGGTGGGGAAACCCTGGGGGCGTGATAAAATACTAAGGGGGGGCCCCAGCATATGAAAAAAAAAAGATTAAAAAAAAAATTTTCGACTCTGGGAAAGAAGGGAAAACAAAAAAATTTTCTGACACAATAAAAAAAACATTTACACTGATATAATTTATATATATCATCTGCGAATTTCATCTTCAAAAAAAAAAAGCTTCTACTTTAAAAAACCCCATTAGCTATCTTTTTATACTATAACCAAATAAAAACTTTTTTTTTTGATTTGGTTTTAATCCCATGATGGGGATTTTTTTTACGTTTTTTTTTTCAAAACTAAAATACTACTCTTTCAGAGAAAAACAAAAAACCCCAAATTTTTAAAAAAATTTTTTGGAAGCTAAAGACTTCATCACTGTTATTATTATTGAAATACTGTTTAAATTTAAATGTAGGCAGCAAAAATGTATTTGCTGCTGGTTGACCTTCGAACTTACTTGTACGGTTAGTTACGCCCCTGCTCTCTTATGTATTTGTTTTTCATTTAGGGAAGTTGTAAATAAACTATGTCTGCTGTGCTTTTTTCCTTGTAAAGTATTTTTATAATTTTTGGAAAAGCACAGAGAGCACTGAAGGATTTCTTGGCCAAGATTTATTTTTATGAGTATTCGCAAACATAAAAAAGCATAGTGAAAAACGTTTACACAATTTTTTAAAACATCCATATTGTATTAAATACACTTTTAAACCCGGGAGCGGTCACCCCGGGAGCACAGAGTGCACGAAATCGGTAATTTTTGGCAAAACTGTTTTAATTGTTACCAATGGCCTGACACTATTCTCCTGTTTGACAGTCTTAACGGGAACTAAAATATATTTTTCACATATCTCCTTTTTTTTGGGAGTGACAAACGTTTTTTTTACAATCTTAAGGGTATTTTTTTTGACTGAGTTCCGGTGCGATCCTTTTTCCAAAATATTTTCTGTGTTCATCTACTTTTCCCCCTCCCCTAGAATAACTTAGTGATTTTGATTGCCTTGTTGTACGACTTATTGTGGTTTGGTAAATGAGCAGGTAAATGTTTGGTAAATAAGCAGAATATATATATATAAAAGAAGTGGGCATCTTTGATCTCTATTGAAGGAAGTTAAAACTGATAAAAGGGGATGAACCTGCTGAAATAGTGCATATTAAAGTAAATTTCAGAAAAGCGATGAGCATGAAACGAAAGAAAAATTTTCAAATGCTACCTGAAGAACTCCATCAACTAAAATATGAAGCCATAAGTATCAGAAAACTTTGCTTTGTCAAAACACACAAAGAAAGCAAAAATTCAACATGCTTATTTGTCGAACATCAAAGGACAGTAAAATTACTATAACTTGAACAAAATAATAGTTTGCCTGCAAAAAAACATTCCTGTAATGTTAGCGAAAAGTGTCTGTGATTTGTGTCTGAAAGAAAAAGAGTGGTATTTTATTTTTCAATTAAATTTGAAAAATCGATTTTTCCCGGATTTTCGTAAAGTGACCCCCTTAAAATGTATTCAAGAAAAGCCATTAAATTCTTTGAAAAAAGGCTCGCATGATAATAGAGCAATAGCGAATTGAAAAAAATAATTTAAATCCTCTTTATAATCGTCCTCGAAATATTCTTATCTAAATTCATCTTTTCCCAAAATTGTTTCCACTGCAATCTTCAAAATTATCCGGGAAATCAATTTATCTTCCAATGGACGACTTTCAGACCGAGGGCTGATTTCGACGAAGGGGTTCCCCGGTTGCGCCTCCGTTTTTCTCCCTCCCCATCTGGGTTTTCGGCCGACTGCGCTGGGTCGGTTCGGCTGCCTCGTTCAACACAGCCGTTTTCCTCACATACCCCAAACAATTACCCACCTTAAATAATTAAAACTAATCTCACTCATTTCAACACCATTTTTTTCCCCCCCTAATGATTTTTAAATTTTCACGCAATTTTATTATCATCATGTAAATTTTATTTTTAACTTATATATAATTTCATCCTAGCTATTTATTTTAAAGCAGCAAAGGGCTAAGGTAAACCAAACCCAAATGTTCACCCCCTTTTTTCCAGAAGGTTTTTGCTTCCCGCTCGGTTTTGGCTAAATTTAGCGCCCAAAATGAGCTTTAATTGGCACTTATCCACGATTTCTCCCATTAAAGCCCCGAAATGTATAAAATTCCAATTCAACGCTAATTTTACGCTGCAAAATATGTTGAAGTTTTTTGAAACCAATTTTTTAATTTCGAGAAGCTTATGATGAATTTTAAAAAAAGTTATTTCAATATAAGAAAACAAATGAATTTCTGAAATAATATATATAACTTAAAAAAAAGGGTTTTATATACCGCATTAAAGTATAACTTTAGATTAGATTTATATTCCTGAATTTTTTAGATTACTTTCTTTTTTCATTTAATGTTATGTGAAAAATTTTAAACAAATTTCATTTAGTTAAAATTTCTATTTTTAATGTTTCCTCCAAAAAAAAAAATATAATCAAAAAAGGGTTTATTTTTTTCATGTTTACAAAAAACAAAAACCCAAAAAAAAAAAAAAGTGGGGGGGTTTTTCATACGCACTGAAGTATACTTTTTTGACGAAACAAGATAAAATCTTTCTAAAATTTACTTTCGCTTTCCCCGTTTGTATAAAAATGAACAAAAAAAAAAAAAAATATTTAATACTTTGAAAGATTATAACGCATTATCTGGTTAAAAAAGTTTATTTAAATTTTAAAATTTTTCTACAATATTAAAAAAATGGAAAATTTTTTAATGCAACGTATACATATTGATATTTATTATTGATCAATTTTTTATATTTTCCCGGGGTTTAAAAGCAATCAATCTTTATTTTCCCAAAAGATTTTGATTCTTTAATAATCGTTCTGAAACACAAGGAAATCTTTAATAAAAAAAGAAAAAAATTTCAAGGACATTATAATAATTTAAGGCTATAAATAAAGTGAGCTCAAAAAAATTTAAATATTTAAACTAGAAATAACTGTTTTATATTTAAAAAAAAAAGTGAATTTAAAACAACAATATATATTTTTTCCCAACAAAAATATTTTTTTGAACTGACGTTTAAAACGAAAAAATGTTTTTTTCTTATTGCTGTCATTTGTGGAAGATTAATTCATTATTACAATCAGTGTTTCAGTAAATAATATTCTTTATCAGAAATCAGCGGTTTTAATAAAAAAAACAAATTTTTCCCAAAAAAACTTTCTTTTCAGAATAGAGTTAAATGATATAAATTTATAATTAAAAAATTTTATTTGGAAAAAATTTAAAATTTTTGTTTCGATACGAATTGGGGGAAAAACTGGAAGTTTTGAGAAAAGCTGATTTGTGGCTTTAAATTCTCCTTTTGTGGTGTGGTAGTTTGCAGGATTGCCTGTCGTTAATTTACATTTTAAAAAGGGGGTCTGTTGTGATAGTTATACATGTTTGTTTATATTAAAAATATTCGCCCTAGAAGCATACTACATCTTCGGTCCTTTACATAAAAAAAAAATTTAAAAAAAAAACTTGTTTTAAAAATTGATATTTAAAAAAAATTATATGTGTAGAATTTATCATTTTGAACAGGATGTATGGATTTTTTTTGTTTTTTGCAAGTTTTCAGCTTTGAAATTTAAAAACTACAATTTGTTAAAAGTTCAAAAAAAAATCACATTCACAAAAGAAGATCCTTTTTTTTTCCTTCCTCATATCAATAAGACTTTAGTGTCCCCAAATAATGAAAACAAATGCCTTGCATAAAAAATATTTTATTTGTTTTTTAATTAAAAATTTCCATTTAAATGTTTTAAAAAAAAAAAAAGCTGGAAAATTTTTTTTAAAGGAAATTTTTAAAATTAATTTTAATTATAAAAATTATTTTTTAAAAAATTGAAAATATTTTTAAAATTTTTAATGATAATAAAAGTTTAATTTTCCAAATTGCAATATTGATTGTAAAATTTTAAAAAAGCCCTGAAATTTTTAAAAAATTAAAATTTTTGTA
>BMAV01023027.1:0-32184 GCA_019973955.1 Trichonephila inaurata madagascariensis | reverse complement strand
GCAAAATTAAATTTTCTTAAAAATTTTTTTTATTAATATCGTTGAAATACATCTTGGAAGCATTGATTTACGTTCATCTTGATTACAATTAAAGATTTATTTTCTTCAAGTTATATTATACAAATAAACGTTACACAAAAGTAACAACAAAGCACATGTGGTGAAGTGATGAAGAATTTTCTTATGTATAAGCTAAAAGTGCGGAATTAAACGCATAGTTATTTTATTTGAGAATAATAAAAATGGTTATAAAATTAACTAATTATTATGTAACATGTAATTTTTGACGAACAAAAATATTTCTTTTTATTATCTCTTACTACAAAAATGTTTCGCTGTGCAAATTTTATGAATTATTTCTTTGCATATTGCGCAAATTAAGTTGGATCGTTTAATTTCATTACTATTTTTATTGTATACTTTCCACTGTCACAAGTTTTGCCCTAGTTATTTTTCAAAAGAAAATCTTTTACTTATTGTTAATAATTCCCGTGGTATTTTTGCTTCTCAACCATTCCTCCTTTATAGCATCAATAATGTTTGAAGTAGATTGCAGTAGAGTTGATTTTTTATCCAGACAAATGCTGAATATATTATAAAAGCGTTTAGCACACCATTCAGACAAAAATATTAAAAACAACTTTCTTCCAGTATTTGATAGTTCGTCTTTCATCGAGATATGCATAAATAGCATTTTGTCGGATATTAAAATTATGAGCTGTTCTTATAGATCTGATAAAGTTTTTAAAAAACTTAAGTAAAAACACACGTTTAATCTAACTTTTTACATCAGCTAATTGTTTATACCCTACCACAATCTACACCTCTACTGCATTACTTCTTACGCGACTACGTTTTATTTTATTATGATTAAAAACCAGAATTGGATGAAATTAATAAAGTGCATGAATACAATTGCTATGAATACAATTGCTTTTAATTGATGTGAAAATTCTTCTAACCAACAGCAGCGTGCCCACATTTTCGGTACCAAACAAGAGAAGCGTGATCGTGTTCCAAACGGTTAAAATGGACAAAAACGTTCTTAGCTTCATTTCAGACATCTTGACTAAAATATTTCACCAACTGAAACCTCTGAAGAATTTCTTAGTCTTATGAGTTTCGGGTTTTAATATGTTGATTTGGCAGATTCGGTGATTGATGCAATACAGCATCATTCACCACATGAAATGTGCCAACTTGGCTTTTTTTGAGGAGATAAAGTTACGGTTAAAATTATATTTCCCGTATGGGGGGGGGGTACACTAAAAGAGTTAATTATCTCACGATGTGTTGGAAAGTTTCAAGACCATGGTGCAATGAAGAAAACACCTTTCAAGAAAACTGAAATAGAGAATTATTACATATGGTAACTCAAATGCGAGTTTTGATTTAGAAAAGATTGAAAAAAAGGTTTTATTCATTTTGAGTAATATTTTGTTTACTCACACATCTTTAATTTTTACCCCTCTTTTTTGTGAAAGGGGAGCTAAATATATTAAAAGTTTTTAAATTGTAAAATATATACTATACTGGCATTCGTTTAAATAAAAATTATTCAAATACATTTTTCTAAGCCTTAATAATAAAGGTTTTTCAGAATTAAAAAAGTATTTCATATTCCCATCAATATTAAGATATAACACAAACCCATCTTTCACATTTGTGAAAATAATGTAGAAAAAGAAAATGGAACGAAATACGATATTTTATGTATAGGGTTATTATTCAACTAAAACATTTTGAAACACATTACCTACAGACTCCATATTATTCATAACAAGTCTACTTTTTCAGGCATTTCTTGGAATTTTTATCCACGAAATATTATTTGTAAACTCTCAGATAAATGATACAGTATCTCTCAGAGGTTATTGTTAAACAAAGGCGCTTTTTTATTTAATAGTAAATGAAATATAACTTCACTTTTTTCACGATATGTTTAGTTTAGTTTGATGTTCAAAGTAGTTTATACTATTTGAAACAGGGTTTCAGTTGTTGTTGAATGGTTTAGTAGATTTTTTTACATTTTTTTACTTTTTTATTAAGAGTCAATAAAATATGTTTTTGACATGAACATATATCTTTCTTCTTATCTCGACAACAAATATTACTGTTTCAACTTTATGGATCATAGGAAAATATTTATGATTGCAAACTATCAAATATGTTTCCTTTTTACTTCCTAACATTACTTTTGAGTTAAATTTTTCCCCCAGTAGAAATGTTATTTCAGTTATCTTCCCCAAAAAGCTTCAAAATGTTTTTTCAACTTAAATTATCTGCCAGAAAAAAAGTAACTTGTGAATATATATATATATTTTCATCAAAAAATTTCTATTCTTTTATTTGATTTTTGGTTTTATACTTTAAAATTGTGTGATATGTTTATGGAGTTATAATATAGCCTTAATGTTTTCAAACTAATATAAGTTGCTACAAATCAAATAGTGTTCGAAAAAATTTCATTGATTTTAAAATTTCTCAGTGTATTTTTAATGGGATATAAAAAATTAAAGCTATCACAATTATAAATTAGATTACATGAAATTTTTAAAAAAGAATATTTTTATTAATAGTAACAAATATAATATAAATTTATCTAGGATATAATTTATTTGAATTATGGAGATGGCGTTTTTCATGGCGGCTAGCAAAGTTCTTGAATAAAATAGTTAACGAGTATAAAAATCGATATTGGTCTTCTTTTTGGTAGAGAAATAGGAATTCGTTGACTTATTATTTCTGAACGCCACGTTCTGAAGTAATACGAAGACTAATGGAAAAGGATAGAATAATTTTGAATCTCAAATTAAGTAATGAAAACACCCTTGAGCTCACAACCCACATTTCAGATTGGTTTTCTCATTCCCAGACTTCTAGTCTCAATAGATTTAACGTAGATTAGGCCCCTTGACGCTTTATGTTTTAAGAAAATATGTGACATAAACAAATGAAAATTATTCTGCTAGCTGAACAATATCATAAAATAAATTAGGGGAATTATTATTTTTCAAACGATAAAATGGAAATGAGTAATTAAATTACAAAAAAGGACACTGCATGCAAGCTTCTTGTTTCTACAATACCGAGGGCGTGAACTGCTACTTTACTACAGTTTCTAAGATATTAACATTCAATATTGATTTATCCTTGTCTCAAAATTACCAACTGAAAAAACTCTTTCAACTGGTGCATTAGTTCCAGGGCAGCACAACGTAATTTCAAAAAGAATAACTAAATTTTTATATGGAAGTGCTCATTTTTGAAGTGGTTAAGTATTTCCACCCATCTCTTATCAATATCAGCATGTGTGTGGCTGTTTCAATTGTTTCAATTTATTATAATTTAAATATAAATTCAGTCTTCCAGTTTCATCAAACAGACAATCGTCGTCGATTTTAATATCAGACATTTTTTTTCGATAAAAACCCAATGCTATTTACTTCCGATGAAGTCAAGGAACACCATTGAAAATTGTTATTTCCTGTTATTTTTGGAAATATGCTTGGTTCATCTCTGAATACAGAGATTAACAGATCAGTTTTAAAGTATTGAAAATGAGGACAAGTAGGAGGGCACTTTTCGAGGAAGGACAGGACCTATAAAAGGAGGACTGTCCTCCCTAAAGGAGAACGGTTGGTCACCTTAACATTATGACAATTTGAGATGTATTACCTTTTACCATGGAAATTCTTATCAGGAATAGTTTCGATGAATCTAAAGGGTTCAATTCTTGATGGTCACATGACAGATTAAAACGACATGTGTTCCACGCTAGTCAAGGCTAACACTAATCTTGTATTTTTGTGGCATTTGTAAATTACGTAAATAATTTCAGTGATTGTAGCGATAAGTTAACATTAAGATATTTTCAATTTTTTTTTAAAATAAGTGATATATATGTCAATTTGCTTCCTTCTTTAAAATTAAATGCATATATCTTTTTAAATAAAATAAATCATGCACTATATTTTAAAGAAGATGTATTTCTTAAAGAAAGTCTCAGTAAAAAAACGAAAGCTAGCAACAGTGAATCACATGTTTCGTTCAACGTGACTGGCTAAAAGCACGTGATTGCATTTGGCATGTGACTTTGACGTGACGTCAAACGAATCGAGTTGGTTGATGTAGTGTACGCTGTGTTAGACTTTAAATGGAAAACGAAACCAAAATAAAAATGATATTTTTACGTACGTACTAGACAAATATGTGAAGGAATTTTCTTGAAGGATCAGAAAGACTGCTTTGGTTCAAATCAGCAAGAGCGTAAACACCATCTCTGTTGCGTCAGCTTTGAAAAACTTGCAATTTAAAAACGTTGGATTCAATTTTACATAATATGTGCATGAGTAGCTAAAATTACGTAATATTATTTGCATGTGACCGTGAATGGCATAGTAGTAACTTAAAAATGACTCAAGCAAATGCTACAAAAAGAAGAAATTTTATTTTTGAATACTTTTAAGAAATTATCTTTTTTTATGAAATAATTCCTCAGCAATTTAATAAGTATAAAATCAATTTTGGGACTTTATAAATTTCACTTTTTTGGATTATTTTGACCTGTATTAAATTTTTATTAGTCTACTGGTACTGAATAGAAATTCATTTAAATAAAATTAGGTACTAAATGTTCTAACAAGACAAATATTTTGACGCAAAATCATTACGGTCTTTCGGAACTGAGCTTTTAGAAAAAGTTTACAAATCTATAATTGTTTGATATTTAGTGTCACTTGAATTAGTTTACACATTTAAATTCTTTTATAAAAGTAATATAACATTTTAAAATTATTAAAATTAATTCAATTTTTGAAAAAAGAAAAAAAAAATTACATTTTTTCAAAACATTTTCCTCTTATGAAATATGCTCTATAATAATATTATTTTGCTTATACATAAGTTAAGACTTCTCTATCGATTCTGGACGATTTTAACCATATTAAAATATGGAAAAATCTATTTCTAAATTATATATTTCATAAATTCTAGTCCATACTCTGTACAGAAGTTTTCTTTATTTAAATATGCATTATTATAGAAGCCTTTTTCATTAAAAGATAATGTTTTGAAAATATTTAATTTTATCTTCATTTTTTGCCGAAAAATGACTTTTAAATATTCTTTTCTTTCAATAATATTCTTAAAATAATTTTATATATATATATTCTAATTTAACTAGCACTAAATATCAAAAATGTTATATTTGTATACACTTTTCTTTTTCAAATTTACAGTTGTGTACGAAGCCGAATACATTAAAAGCAGTAGTATGTCTCTCATCCTAACAATACAAACATTCATCTTACAACTTTCATTGCTTTTGGAATGGTATATATAATCCTTTCCATGCAGTAGCATAATTTAAATTGAAATAAATTGTCTCATAACGGTAAATGAATTAAAAATTGCATCGTGTTTATAAATAAGTAGTTTAATTTATCTTGGGGATTATTTTGGGGATATTAAATAGAAGAACTAATGTGCTTTAAATCTGATGAGGTTTAAAGACGTGGACATTTGAAGAAAGAGGTGCCAGATCAAATTTCGTCCTGGATCGCGAATTAAAATTCCGAAATACTTCATCAATGCAGCTGTACAGCTTTAAAATATGAGTATCCATGTTACAACATTCATTTGTTTTTGAAATGGGAAATAAAATCCTCTTCATATACTACAACAATTTAATTTGAAAAAATATTTCTCTCATAATGGTAAATAAATTTTTAAAAAATTGAATAGTACGCATAAGAATGCACAGTTTAATTTATCCTAATAACATTAAAGATCTGCCGTTTAGAAGGAATATCATGGTTTCAAGTGCTCATGTTCAAAAGATGTAGGTATGAGTGAGTGTATATTAACGTCGCACTATGAAGCAACACGGAGGATATTGTCGTCGGATTTCGTAATTTCGAACCACGATCGAATGACGAAGATGACACCAGCACGGCTGAATTCCAAGCTAATGTCCCCTCTTTAAACTACCACACAATGTCAATCGAAACAATTTCAGCCACAACAGATTTAATTTGCATCAGCTCCTCTACATGACGGAACTTCAGTGGCACTGAGACTCGAACTCCTGACATACCGGCCACGAGTTCGTGACCATGAACACTAGGCTACTGTGGACACTGACATTATTTAGGAATTTAGAGAGTGAGGTTCCAAATAAGGTATCACATTTTTACTTGATCGTGGGTCAAACGACGAGATCCAGCACTAATAGCACATCTACAGTTTTGAAATATGACGTTAACCCCTTAACTGCCGGCTAAAAGTCACGCGATTCGCTCCTCAGTGCCTTCGATTTCCCCATGCATTTGCGTATATGTGGTGTATCGGGTGAGTGAGTGAGTGTATGGGTTTACATATGGCATAAGAGCCAAATCTGGCTAAGATGCGCCAAACATTTGTTCATTTGTGTTCTAGACGGGAAAAGAAAGAAAGGATAAATTCAATGACAAAAATGAGGGTCGAAATTAGAGAAAGATCACTAGGGTACACCGGGGTCGTGACACCCGTTTTTACCAAAGACAGTAAACCCATTGGGAAAAGGAAAATATCACTAGGGTACCTCGGGATTGTGACAACCGTACTCAACTAAAGAAGGAGAGTCCCCTTAGGGGTGCGGTATATCGGGAGGAAAAGAAAAAAAATCCTTCTCAGAAATATAAAAGCTCTTCGCAAACAATGTCAAAGTCATTTTATTGTATTCCAAAGACTTCGGAATCATTTTACTGATTGCACTGCAAAGAAATTATAGCAGTTTGAAAAACTTATATGTACGTCCGGGACACCTAACACGCCGACAGAGCGAGACGTTGGCATTAATAAACAATCAAGTAATTGAATTTGTGGTACTATACAACCATATGAAAATTAATAAAGTGAATTTTTACAACTTATAAACAGGCTTAGAATAATAGTTTTAGTTAAGGTACTAAATAATGGAACTGTAGATGTACAAAACAAAGACCTGCACAAAAGACGAAATTGTTTCGGTAATGAATATCGAAATATCTCAATTTAAACATGTGTCTAACTAAGCCAGTGCTTCTCAAACTTTCAGTACTGGTGCCTCCCTTTTCAATCACAATTTTTATCGGGCCCTCCTTATACATTAATAAATTACTGAATGCAATAATAATGCACTTTGACGCTAAAGCTACAATACACGATCTTAATTATAAACCGTACAAATTAATAACATAAGTATTAAATTTTGTATATGTGTTACTTTTAAGCAAAAAAAATTAAGTAATAGGATAATTATTATGTTATTTTTCCTTTCTCTAATTTTTAAATTGGAACATATTGCAAAATGCGGTAGCTGCTTAGAAGACAAAATATAGATATCAGCTAAATATAGAAAAAGAACTCAGAGGGTCAATTTCTAAAAAACTTTAAAAAACTTTGCTCTGCAAGACAAGCCCATGGAAGTCGCTAATACTTATTAAGCTTGTTCATAATTCAGTATTAATAAGATAAATATTAAATTTTTTATATATGTTACTCTTAAGTAATATATATTTTAAGTAAATAATTTTTAAGTAATAGGTTAATTATGTTATTTTTTTCTTTTTTCTAATTTTTAAATTGAAACAGATTGAGAAATAATATTTAATTAAAGATTTATTTCCTTCAAGATCAATTTCTAAGAGTACAAATGTCATTAAAAATAGCCTAATCTATGTTGCTCTTTATCATATCCATTACATCTGGCATTCTCGCGAACGTTCAAGTGAGTCTATGCAACCTAACAGACGTCTGCACAAAACATGTAAAAATGCTGTACCTCGTACAATTCTAGTCAGTCTTGGCTGAATCGATTAGCTACCGAATCTCTCTTGAATGTACATTTCATAATTCACGCGTTAGTTGTAAATCACAGGATTAAGTATTTACGGCAGTGGATTAAAGCAAAATCATAGATATATTTTTAAATCACAGCGAGCATTCGACGATAATAAAGCATCAACAAGTACACAGACCAGGGCAAATTAATAGCAAGCTACGAATGGGTTAGGGATCCATTTCAAAATACTTCAGAAGGGCTCTCAACTGCCGAAAAAGAGATCTTCATAGATTTCACATCCAATCACGAAATTAAAGGGCAATTTTGTAATAAATCACTCTTTGAATTCTGGATAGAGGTGGATGCTGAATTTTCTGCACTGAAAACAAAAGCATTTCGTATACTATTACCATTTTTAACATCATACTTTTGTGAATCCGGATTTTCTGCGAAGGCTACTTTGAAGACAAAATATAGATCTGAGCTAAATATCAAAAAATAACTCTGAGTGTCAATTTCTAATTTTTAGCCTTCTTTCGAAAACCTTTGCTCTGCAAGACAAGTCCATGGAAGTCACTGATAATTATTAAACTTGTTCTTATACTGGCTGAAGTACCCACTCTTAACGCGAGTTTTACTTTTTTAAAAAATGATAATATATTATTCTTGATATAAAAGCTTAATTGTAAAAAGAGTAAAACCAAGTGCATGACAATGTATACAAAAATGTAAAATGATTTATTGAAATGAATACACATATTATAAACGGTTTTGAATGAACTGTAATTTTAAGCCTCGCAGAATTAGCATTTAGAATAAATGTTAAGTAATAAAAAAATATAATAAAACTCTAATGAATAACAATTGTGTTATTTTTTTAATATTTAAAGGGAGAAAGCCCGGGATCAGGTGTGCACTCGATACTAACGTTAATGGTCGCGGGGAGTGAAGCACCCCAATTCTTTTTTTGTATAATTATTTTCAATATACAAGATAAAAATCACAATTTCAGTGAATAATTTAACTAAGAGAAAATATACTTACCTATTTAAAGGATTTTTCTATTTGTCTTTCATAATTTGAGAAAATATCGAATAAAACTGAACTAAATTGTTCCAAATGTGCGTGACCTTAATAAAGGACACAAAAGACAGACACTTTTTGCTAACATTGCAGGTAAGTTATTTGCAAGCAAAACTGTCACATTTTTTTCACGTTTTTTTAATTTTAATATCCTTTGATGATCGACAAATATCCTGTTGAACTTTTTTTTGCTTGTCTTTTTGACAGGGTGAAGTGCATTTTGCGGTACACTTATGGCTTCATATTTTCTTGATAAAGTTCTTAATGTAGCTATTGAAAATTTTCCTTTCGTTTCATGTTTATTGCTTTTCTCAAATTTACTTTCGCTAACATGATTAATATGCATTATTTCAGCAAATGTTTCCCTTTTTTCATCAGCTTCAATTTCCTTTCAGAGAGATCACAGATGCCCAATTCTTTTTTTAGATTCTGCTCATTTACATTTATAAACCATAATCAGTCGTACAACGTCACAATTAAAACCACTAAGTTATTCATAGGGGAAAATGCAGCATGTTCAAGAAAATATTTTTGAAAAATAGTGGTCGTGCCGGGAACTCGGTCTAAACAAGTACCTTAAGATTCTAAAAAAACGTTTGCCACTCCCAAAAAGGAGATATGTTATCAATTCATTTTAGCTCCCATTAAGACTGTCATATTAGAGGATTCTCTGTCAAGGTCATTGGTAACAAATAAACAATTTTTATTAACGATTTTTGTATTACATGTTTCAGTATACTCATAAAAATAAATATTTGTCAATTAATCCTTCAAAGTGCTCAATATGCTTATCCATGTATCATAAAACTCTTTCACATTGTGAAAAAAACGCAACAGAATTATATAATTTACAACTTTCCTAAAAAAAGGGATGCAGGTAACCATACCAGTAAGTTTGAAAGCCAGCAAAAGTAATATTTTAGATTAAAAGAAACATAATAAAAAAATATCTTATCATAGGATTACAGCAAAGCAAACAAAATATTTTTTTTATTTAGTTTTAGGATCAAAGATAGCTAATGAGCGTTCAAAGTAGAATCTTTTATTTTTGATGACCTTCTTTCACCAAATGATATATATAAATCATATCAATGTAAATCTGTATTTTTATTATATGAGAAAGTATTTTTTTTCATTCCAGTAAATTAATTTTTTTAACCTTTTATTTTCGATATGCTCGCGCCCCACAGTTTGAGAAACACTGGTCTAAGCTAAACATTCCGGGAGATATCTACTTTTTGTCCTGTTACAAATGGTGGCACTTAAACAAATCGCGTCTGTTATTCTGTAATAATAATATTCCAACACAGACGATTAAGTCCGAAACTGATATCCGCCATTTGAGGGGTGAAATTACATCATTCTCATGAGTAATACTTAATGCCTGAACTGTTCGCTAGGATACGTTGCACCTTGGCACAAAACTCACCCGTGCATTGTACATCAAACTGGCCATAAAGCAACGGAATCCTCTCTCTTAAGGCCCATTCCACACCTGACAGAACGCCCAGCAAATGAGCTTATTTACGCATTAATTGAGCTCTGGAATCTCCCAGGAAATTAGCCGCGCTTGCATTCGGGGTGGTGTTGAAGCTAGTCTGCCAGAAGTGGGTTCACATTCAATGCTACGGACGTGCCTGTATTCACACGAGGTTCAGAGTTGCTCAGAACTTCCGAAAGGAATTAGTGCCGCTTGCAGAGATTTCCACCTTGCAAAACCGAAAGGGGAGCTTTCTAAAGGATTTGTTAGGTGCGATTGAAAGCAAATTTTAACGTTTGTAACTTTAGAATTTAATTAAACGGGGAATCGGATTTCTGGATTTGTGT
This sequence comes from Trichonephila inaurata madagascariensis, assembly GCA_019973955.1. Lineage (NCBI taxonomy): Eukaryota > Metazoa > Arthropoda > Arachnida > Araneae > Nephilidae > Trichonephila > Trichonephila inaurata. The sequence goes on along the minus strand of BMAV01023027.1, from coordinate 21,470 downwards.
GTGAAAAGTCTGATGAATTCATGTACGAGAATGCAATGATTTAAAGGAATATTTTAAATCAGAGGTGTCTACCCCTCGGCGGCCCGGGGGCTGCATGTGGCCCGCCTTGAATAATTTTGCGTCCCGCGTGACTCTGTACAACTTTACAAAATTCGACTAGTTTGTACAATATTTATGTTTAAAGATTTCTTTTCTTTTTTTTTAGAAAAAATAAATCCCATAACTGTTAATAATTTATCACGTTGCTTCTGTTACTGCGATTTTTTTTCTAAATTGAAGTTTATCAAACATAAATCGTGCTCAAACTTAACGCACGAAAATCTGCAACATATATTACGATATGCAAATACACATGCATTGAGATCGACTTGTAAAAACTAAGTGAGAGTTGAGAAACCGATATTTCATTAATTAAATAAATTAAATATTATTTAATCATTGCATTATTATTATTATATTATCTGTGTTTGTATACATGAAAAAAACAATAATAATATATCAGTCTGTTTTAAATTTTCACTCCAAAAAATATTTGCAATGGATCCAAATCTAATAAAAAAATATATATTTTTATATGCAGCCCGCGAGATTGTAAAGTTTTTTCGAAGTAGCCCGCGAGGTCATTTGGGTTGGCCACCCCTGTTTTAAATGATGCGAAGATATCAAGAAGGATGGCAAGGAAATCGATGTTTTGATATTGATTTTCCAACATAATATTTAAATTATTTCTACACTTGAAAAACTATGAAGTCTGGGTCACTGTATTTGTTGTTTTGCTATAAAAATTATTATGAAAAAAAGTGGGAAGAATTTTGACCTATCATTTGTATTACGCGTTATTCTTCATATCTTAAGAATGTCACTGCTTTTATTATAAAATATTTCTACTCATTTTCTTTCACCAATTAATAAAGAGAGCGATAATTATTTAACTCTACATTACTAATTTATATAACTCGTAGGTCTTAAAAACATAAACAAAAAACATAAGACATATTCTCTCACGATGAAATATAAATGAAGTTATACAGTGGGTGATCGGTTAACGAACGTAATCCGTTCCAAGACTATGTTCGCTATCCGAATTGTTCGTTAACCGATCATCGATTCACCATAGACTTCTATGTGAAATCGATTAATTCGTTATGGAGACCCTAAAAACTGAAATCAAAACCGAAACTGATGGTCTAATTGGTATGAACATTCTATTGGAATTTTTTTTCAATAGAACTTTGAAGTTTAATAGGTAAGCAACATAATTCAGGAGAGATGAAAAACGATTTTTAGTCCGTTTCTCATATTTCACTTATTTTTACGGTGGTTGATTGATTGATTGAATATTAACGTCACACTGTTCAGCAACACGAGGGCTTTTGGCGACGGACCACGTAATTTTGAATCATGGTCAAGTGACGTGGACGACACCTGAGCTTGTCCCCCTCTCCTAACTACCACACCACACCAACAAGAGGACGTTTCAGCTCTCGACAGATTTAACGTGCATCGCTGCCCTACACGGCGGGTCTTTAATGAACTGGGCTCGAACTCGTGACAAGGCAAGCCACGGTCCGATACCTATACCACTCGGCTACCGCGGCCACATTTTTACGGTGGTAGCGCGTTATCAACACCTTTATATCTTATAGTCTGCATTGTTTGAAAAAATTAAGAATTCGATTAATTTATTTGCCATGTCAGCAAATCCACTCACCCATAACTTATCAGCTGTCAGAAAATATTGATATTCATATTGAAATTCAAGTATTCAAGTGTGTATTGAATTTAGTCATAATAATAATTATTGAATGACCTTTAAATTTATTGTTAATTCAAGTTTCTTTTAGTAATTATCAATACTAAGCATGCATTAAACATTTCTCCTTTCAGTGATTTTATTTTGTATGCAAAATGATTGCAAATGTTTAATATTAATTTTTTTCAGAGCCAAGAAGTGTTCGTTAGAATTCGTTTTGTTCATTATCCGAATATGTGTTCGTTGTCCAAATACAAAAAATCTTTTTTGAAAGTGTTCGTTATCCGAATATGTGTTCGTTATCCGAACACAAAAATCTTTCGTGAAAGTGTTCGTTGTATAACCGATCACCCACTGTATAGCTTGAATTAATTTTTACACTGTGAATATACAAAATAATAAGTGGCATCACATAGAAAAAATTTTTACATGACATTTAAAAGTAAATTTACAAAAGCTGTAAAATCAAATAAGAACTACATAATATAAATTAATAAGAATATTTTTCTTTAGATGTAATTTAAAGTAACAAAATTATATCTCTGATCATATATAAGTCACTAAAAAAAGATTATATTTTTCTTTAGTAATGTATTAAATTTAAAATCTCCCCCCTGCTTTATTGAACTTTTTCAGATGCAAAATATTATTGTTCGTTATAACATAACAATTTGATACGTCCCTGGTTCTTTCCAAAAATGTTTCCTTTTTATTTTATGACACTATAGTACACATTAAATCTTTTACATATAACAAAAGGGAACTATTAAAATTTCTGTATGTGTGCACACACAGGAGAGTAAACAATTTTACTCTGCCGTAGTATCTAAATATGATTGGAATACTTCGCTGTTTTCGGGTATCATTCGATATTTTTTTTCTAAGTTTATTTATATATCCTGTATACATATATACGATGAATATTACTTAATGCAATATACATTTTTCAAATATTGTGCTTTTTCTATTTTGACATAATGGTGAAAGCTTAATCATCGAAATTACAAAACTTATGGCTGAAACTGTGTTCAAGGTCAGAAATAATTCTACAAAAGATGACCATGCAGAATTCCAATGTGTCTTGAAATCTACTGAGGGCGTGCTGTAGAAGTTAAAAGAGTGAATTTCCATTTAAGTGCCGTTCACATCCGTTGACTTTGTAAACTACTATTAACTATCAGTCATTTAATTCCCAAGGCTCATTACAGATGTGTAACTGTCAAACATAACGAATTTTTGATTGTTTATTTATTAATTTGACACTAAGACAATTCCGAGGAAGATGGATGGAGCTATTATTTTAAATCTAAGACAAGTTTGCCGTAAACCTGAGGTTGCATTTGTAGTTTAGAGACACCGAATTATATCAAATATTGTAATAAAAAAATAATCGCTTTATTTAAGTGTAATCAATTTCTTATTAAAAAAGTAATATGAAAAAAAAAATGTCAATTCCTACTTAGATCAACAAAGTAAAATTTTATTTTAGCTACTTTTTATTAAATAGTTACATTTAATATAAATATGTATATACATATGACAGTATCACAACATTAATTGGTACTTAATTTTTATTAATTATCTTTAAGATGGCGTATTGCCATTCAAAACAATCCTGTATATAAAATTTCAATTCAACTGAATGCTTTAAAACGTGAGAAAAAAAAACTTTTTCAAGTGCCAACGTATCTGTATTTGTATTTTTTTTAAATAATTAGTTTTTTAATCAATTAATTTTTATTAGTTATAATTAAATTACTGTATTGTCATCCAAAATAATCATGATTATAAAATTTCAGCTCAATTGAGCCTTTTAAAATGTATTACATTAACGATTGAAAATTCCACCGAGATAATTAAATAGAGAGTGTGAGCTAATAGTAGGGATTGAATAAGGATTATAAATAGAGGGTGCAATTTAATTTAGATTTATATTTTAATCTCTAAGATAATTAATTAAGCACTTATCTGAGTTTTATCCGATAGTAAAATTTTTGTCTGATCTCTCCTAGGTTGGCTATATTCTAATCCGAAACTTCTTCTCTCCAACATCAATGTTTCCGAAAATCAATTCTTTAATCTCACTTTAATGATATCGTACGGACTAACTCTAACACATCCTTTGACAGGGTTTAAATAGCACTCAAATTAGTATTAAATCAAGTTATCTCTACTGAAGGCGATTTTAAACTCAAAACACAGTTTAAAAAATTATCTTATAGAGAATTAATAGAAAGGCCGCAAATAGGATCCTATGTCCAAATACCTACATCACGCCGACGGGACGATTACAAGCCTCTACAGGTTTAATGAAATTAAAATTCCTGTACTATACTGATTCTTACATAAATCAGGAAGGGGGCACCACTCGATATATATATAACCACGAGATCACGACTATAGCTAATCGGTTACTGTGACATTATACTTAAGTTCCTATTTAAATCTTTTGTAACATGCGAATGTATTAAAACATAAGTAAAAGATACGTTAAGAAGTGTACATTAAAACATAACTAAGCTTAAAATATGCACATATTATATTACTCTAGTAATGGCGTCAATTAATATGGAACCAGTGCAATTTTTTGCCTGGACGGCAAGTAATGCTTCCCAGGAAACGAAAATCGGATTCTGTTTAGTAGGAAGATTCAAAAATCGAACCTCACCAAGAATCCAATACCTTACCCCCAAATTTTTTGCAAAGTGCTCTAGTGGCAGCATTCTATCTTTCCCTTGAAATCGAAAAAACCGAAAATCGGAAAAGAAGGAAGAGAAAAATATATATATGAAAGACTGTGGATTGACAGTTGGTCGAGCGTAGTCCCCAGATATTCCTTTCTGGGACCTTAAAGTATTGAGTCGATGAAGTTTGTTGACGTAGGAATGCAAAGCACTGTTTCGATTCCGCGGAAGAATTCTCTTCTTTTCCATTTTTTTCCTCTCCTCTCGTTCACTTCTTAAGCACTTTTCCGCATTTGTAGTATTCGTGGCAATTTGTGGCGTCAGCATTCTTTGTCAAAGTGCTTTCGATCTCAAAAACGCTTCAATCAAATTTTAAACTTCAAACCATATGCGAAAATATTTCAATAAATTATTGTTGTTCAAACTTTAACGTCCCTTATTTAAAAATAATAAGCATAGTAAAAAAAATATTTCTATTTTTTTTAAAGCTTTAAAAGATTTTTAAGACGACAAAGTTGTTTATTACAAACTAATATATAATATAAAAAGCTTCACAGTTTTATCAGAGAAAAATTCTTAATGTATATTCATAAGGAAATATACATCGTTAAACAAAATCACAAATCAAGGTTAATTAAAAACCAAAATCCATTACATCAAGAAATCTTAAAAATTACGGCTGTTTTATTCAGATTTATATTACCGATGCTATTTATTTCTGTGAAGAGGCTGCGGCAGCCTGAGTGGTCATGATCGTGAATTTGTGGCTGGTGAAAAATATTGTGAGTCCTGATGCCGGGTAGAAGTTTTGATGCACTTTAAATCTTTTGTGGCTCATTACCTCATAATGGTATGGTAAGGAAGTTTGGAGAGTAGGGATGTCAGTCATATGACATCCGCATTAATTAATATGGTTTAAAAATACGAGATGCATTACTTATATCCTCATGTAGCTTCAAACTGTGCGGTCCATCTCACTCAACTGTTGCACTGGGCACACCGCACGTGTATATACGTTCTACAAAATACGATTATTTTTTTGAACTGCTCTCAGTAAAAGTATTCCAAAGGTTTTGAAATGGAATATATATAAACAGACCTTGAAAATGTTTAGGAAGTGTTTAAAAATATCAGAGAAAAATATGCTACCGTAAAATGCGGTGTACAACGCGCATCTCCTTTTTGACGAAAAAACCTGAAATGTACATATGCAATTATCTTGTTTTTAAGTCACTTATTCGCGGTATTATTCCAAGTTTTAGAAAAAAATAATATAACTCTTGTACTACAACCTTCTAAGTTCATAAGAAGTGCTATTTCTGTTAAATAAATAGTATTTTGATCTATGTAGAAGTTTAATTTTTTTTATGTGCTTATCTTTTTATTCTTAATGTTCTTATTTTCATAACCGACGTATAACGAGCACCCGTAATTTTCGATCTTATTTTTTGTGCTAAAAGTGCGCGTTATACACAGAATTTCACTGTAATTTGTGCCCTCCCATACACCGCATACAAGCGCCAATATGAAACGTATAAATATGTGTGTGTGTGTGTGTTACTAACTTCAAGGGAAGGTACATTTAAATGACTCGGAATCTCTCTCGCGCGCATAGGACTTCGGGTCAGAAACGCCTTCCTGAGGTTGCAGAAGGCATCGAATAGACAATGGTGTTTCGAGTATGCTGGTTTCGATGCTTCCTTTCACATTTTATAAGACATAAAACACAAGGAAGGACAGAAATAGGAGACAAAAAGGCATTAATTACTCGCCGGATGCATTATAAATAATATAGATGTGTCAATATTCTTCAAAATCCTTGCACACGCTGTTGAGTGAAATTCTGATTTCATTCGGAATACCACTTGTTTTCCTGCTTTTATGCTTGTGATGATAGATGCTTGTAAGTTTTTTTTTCGCTTGTAGTGAGTGTGGTCTACGGGACCTAACACAGTTTCCCGTAGTATGGTGCCCATGTCCTTAGATCACGATTGCGTATGGCTTCATGAAAACAACAACTTCCTTATAATAGCTAGTGTAGAGACAAAAACATGACATGGGCTGGAGCTTGACTCATCTTAAAGCGTGTAACCACTGACTAACCCAACATTACAGTCAGTGGCCTCATGTACCAGAAGTATATTTGCTTAATTTGAGTTAATGCCGTCTATCATCCTGCAAGACTCTTTGTCTGCGCAATGAAATGTATCATAATATCATCTAATTCAACTTCTAAAACGAGAAATTTGTATATATTGTTCTTTTAAAACTCGTTTGAGAATTTTTGAGATGAGAACACTGCCTCCTTATCCATTGTCACAACTTCGGAGCCATTGACCAGATTTATGTTTTAAAATATTTTCAATGTTCTTGCCAAGTCGGAAAAATGTTTCTGACCCTACATTCATACGTACTTCTGAGTTTTTTAGTCGTACCATGCCTTTCATTGAAGTTTGTAAACTACTCAGCTGGGACACAATGTATGTGAATGTGTATCTGCATACGTGTGTTTGTTTAAGTGAAATGCATCTCATAATTTAGTTCATAATTCTGCTTTTCGATAAAATTCAAAGAAAAGATAATTCTAAAGGGAGAGAAATTAAGTCCTGTTCCCTCGCCAGTGAAAATATCACCAGTTTTATAGTTAATGTAAATTTGATTTGGAATACTTCGAATTAAGTTAGAGGGAATAATCTATAATTTCTGTGTAAAGTCTATTTCGCAACTTGTATTTGAGTTTTTGTATTGAGTTACTTAATATTCTATTTACATGAAGTCGAAGAAAATATTTTATTTTCTCTTTTATGTGTATCTTGTAGAATCTGAGCCTTGTACTTTCTAACTCTAAAAGATTTTTTTCATTTAAAATAATTTTTGCACGGTAATCTTACTTCACGAAACTCAAATTGTTTAAGTTGAAGTAAACTAATTTAGGTCTAGACTTCCTTGCTTCTCTCACCAAAATAATTACAATAATATTCTACAAACTAAAACTGGAATAACCGTATCAGTGGATTACTAAATTTGAAGCTAAATTCCTTGTTTTTCATCTTTGCATGGTAATGGGTTTTCTCCATATTTTTAATTTTAATAGGACTATGTTGGAAACACTGTTTTTGATCACATTGTCGGAAAAAATTGCAAATTCATTAGCTAATTCAAATTTTGTTCTTTAGTGCTGTAGAAAATAGTGATGAAGATCGTACAATTGTTTAAAGCAAAATCAAACAGGATGTAAATCTTTATTTTTAATTTTTTTCAAAACTTCGTTTCTCATAAAAATTCTCCACCGTTAACATCATGTCTCAAAAAAAAAAAAATGGAAGTGTTTTGCGTAAAAAATCCAGCATATGTTTCAAATAATACAGGCAATCAAATAACGACAGTTATTTGTTCTTAAAAAATTATTGGTGTTCTTAAAAAATTAAATTGTAAATTTGTAGAATAGATGCGTATTTACATACATATTTAGCTAAAACTTTCTTGCGTTCAAAAGGTTTTCTTAGATATTCGTTCACCACTTTTATCATAATTTGCGCGCAATGAAAACAGGATTTCCGCATTTCGAATTTAGTGTAGATATTTAACAGTTTAGAATAAATTAAATGCAAATTTACTACACTTCTTCCAATTTCCACAAAAAATAATATATTTTTTTTAAAAAAAAAGATGTAGCATTTTTTGTGATAGTTGACACAATGCACATTAAAACCATAAAAAGATATCAAAAAACCTAATTTTTTAAACAATTTTCTTCCAACGTAATCGGTTACCTCAACCATATTGTTTGGTACAATATGTTTCAAGTAGACTCAATACATCGAAAAATTTAAATGGATGAACCAACTACGTATTTTTTTTAAAGCGGAATATTGTGTAGTCTTATTTTAATAACTCGCAACCGCGACACTATTTTCCATTGCAACTTCTCACTCAGCAATTTAACTGTGAATGTATCCAGGTATTATGTCTCTCAAACTGGAAATAGTATAGAAAAATGAATTTAATCTTAGAATTTTTACTGCTAAAATTGTAAATCTTAAGTGCTTATTTAAACTTATTCAAAAAAAAAAAATGTTTTGATAATCATTTTAATAAAAAGTAAACACATTAAATGGGGAGATTAACTGATTAATAAACTGAGGGATACCAAGAACTTATATCACTTCTTAGAAATGATTCATTGCAAGGAATTTTATAGTTACGCAGATCTTTATATCATTTTTTTCAAATGGAATTATTACTTTATTAACATAAAAAAAAGTAAAATTTCATTAGGCTTGTCATGTAGCAGAAAAAAGTAATATTAATTCTCAATTGAAGCAGATTTTGATTCTTGTTATTTTAAAGCTATATATGAATGAAAAAGACGGACAATTGTTTCTAATGCCTCATGCACGTACACGCAAATACTTATATCATGCAACTTAATTTAGTTAACCACAATTTTAATGAAACTCATCTTCCTGTTGAGATGAAAAAATGAATACAGCAGTAAGCAAAATATATGATATACGTAAAAATAAATATTTTTAGTTGAACTACTGCTTCAAAAACCATTGTTATTCAAATATGAGCACCCGATACTTTTAACATATAAAAGGGCTTAGAAACTATAGTTAAATAAAGAGAAATTAATCTTAGGATATTCTTTACTTTCGAAAACGATATTCAAAATATATTTATCTCTTTTACGATATATTTTACGCTTAATGGAGAATATATTTGAGAAAAATATGCCAAAAAGAAATATTTTCTCTCTTTAACATATTTAATTTAAATGTAAAAAGTTTGGAAAGAGATTTTATATTTAAAAATAAATAAATAAATAACTATTGTATTTAATATTTCTACTTACAAGGGGAGGTCGCGACTAAGGAAACTCATTTGGGAACGAGACTTTGTGTAACAGTAGTACTCTTTTAGGATGTTCAACCCTCAATGTAATTCCGCCGAATGGCCAGTCAATTCGGGGAAAATAGCCTCCGAAATTCATGCTTAGCTTTTATACATTTACTTTAGCTTTTATAAATTTTAATTTCCTCAAATCACACACGTGATGACGTAGTTGGTAGGACGCCTGTAATCAAGCGAGCAGAATTCAAGTCACGCGAGTACTTTTTTTTCCAATTCATTTAAATATTTTTAACATTAAATAAATTTATTTATAAAAGTTTTATTAAATATTAAATGATATTTTATGCAATTATTTTGTATTTTATGAAATAAAAAATTTACTGTAATTATATAAATATTTATATTATATTTTATAAATATATTTTTGTACTAATAAATAATATTTATAATAGAATATATAATAAATATTAAATGATATTTTATATAAAAATTAGTTACAAATAGATTTACAATGTGAAATACAAACTACTATAAATAAAATATATTATATATGATATAAAATAATTTATAAGATATATTAATATTGTTATTAATTAAATTAGTTTATAATTATATAAAATATTTAATAAGTAGTTTTTAAATAAGTTTATTTAACTTGAAAAAAATGTTGATGGCGTGATTCGAACCCTATTCACTGGCAAAGTAAGCAGGTGTTCTACCAACCACGCTACTGAGTCTCTGGAGAAAAATAAAACTTAATTGTATAAAAGCTAAGCATGAATTTCGAAGGCTATTTTCTCCGAATTTGACTGGCCATCCGGCGGAATTACATTGAGGATTGAACGCCCTAAAGGAGTACTACTACTACACGAAGTTTCAACCCTAAATGAATTTCCTTAGTCGTGAACTCTCCCTGTTAGATGAGAAAAGTCAGTCATTATTTACTCAAAACTGTGCAATAATATCAAAATAAGAAACGTAGTTATTTTTAAACTAAGCATAATGTACCAATTGTAATCAATACAACGTAATATGGTTTTATAAATATGGAAATTTTATAACTCATTCATTGTAGAATATATATTATACAAAAACATGGCACTAACTTTTCCCCATGCCACAACATGTACAGTAAACTGGTGTCTAACATAATATCTTTTAACAATTGGGAATTGTATTTTCTAAAATATTTGTTAAAGGTAAAGAGAATTCAGTTTGTATTTCGCAGAATTGAATAACCTCATACCTAATTTTTCTTTGCTTAAATTAGTTCGGGCATTCCAAAATTGGAGTGTTTTTGTCGTCCGCGTTGGATTTAGGCGCCACTTAAAAGAAAAAGGTAAAGAACAAAACAATTAAGTGAGCAAATAAAAATATCTGGCTAAAAGTGCTAACTAATTTTCTGTCCAACAGACAAAAAGACTTTCAACAGAACAAATAAACAATGCGCTCTCTTTGTACCAATACATTTTTAGAAAGAAAAAATCGTTTCTCCAAGTCTTCTCTGTCGGAACTTCACAAATTCCCCGTAACCCATTGCGTTAACTGAATAGGAAGCCGTAAGTGAGAATAACACCTTTTATCCGGATCTTAAAAGGCCTCCAAACAACACTTTCCGGAAAACATGAAAGGTTTCCCCTGTGTTAAGGGAACCAACGAATGTGGTTCTCAGAAAACAACCCGCTAACACATACTTAAGGAAGGTTACGTGTAGAATGGGAGAATTATTTCGTGCCCTATATTAATGCTCGTTAGACAATACACAGAAACAGTAATTCATTCTTATTTTAACACATTGAAGATGGTATGCAGGGAAAAGTACACATACACACAAACCTGAATTCCCAAATATATTTTGTAATTTAAAATTTAAATAAAAGATGAAAATATAATTATAAAATAATAAATTAATAATTAAAGTAATAAACTAATAAAATAAAAGACGAAAGAAGTTGAAAACTAAATAATAGCGATTGGCGTCTACAGCGACCCCTCTTAAAGCTGAAATCACACCAAGGCTGTCGGCGTTGAGCGTTGAGCATCTAGCCAATCAGAGACTTGATTTCGCCCAAAGTGAAGTCACTGATTGGCTAGACGCTGACAGCCTTGGTGTGAATGCAGCTCTTTAGAGTGTTAAGATTAAATGAGTTTTGTTTTAAAATAAATATATTTTTTCAAATCATTCAGATTGAAGACATTAAAGTTCTTATTTTTTGTTTATAATGAGATTCCAAATGATGAGTCCTTTAACCTTTTATAAAAAAAAGACGGTAGTATACTTACTACCAACTTCATTGATTTTTAAATATGGAAAGCAAGCTTTTTCCCTCATATGTATTATGTTGCGAGAACTTACGACACAACAAATAATTTCTGAATTTTGAAGTCGTAAACGCAAAGGATGACCTGTAACAGTTCCTGAGCAGCAAGAAAATTGTCCCAGATGACATACGATTGACTAAAGTTGTTGACCATATGCGAACTTTACAAGAAGCGTATGGACTTTGCCATCGTGCTCTACCAAAGAACATGAGAGAAGAACAAGATACGTTTGTAGTTTGTAATGCTCCACTATATATATGGATACCTATTTTCTGAAATTTCATGGAAGACAATATGTTTAAATTCGTAAATTTATGATAGAAAACATGTAATTAATATTTTTCTTATAGAATTTAGTAATTCAAATGATATTTTATAAATACTATGTAATATGAAACCCAAAGCATAAGATATCCTACCTTTGAATACCTCCCAGTGGGCAGTGGGGCATATACTTCTCTCCCCCAAAAAATATAATTTAAAAAAATCAAATTAATTTTATTTAATAAGCTAAAAGTAGTTTTTTTTTATTTATTTATAAACCATTATTAATCCTAAAGCTATTTTAGCATAACATTACTAAAAAAAAGAGCCCTATAAAAAGTTAGTTTTCAAGCCATATAGCGATTTATATGAATATGTTTAGTTCATCATAATTGAATAAAACCAATACCACAATCATTTGCTTAAAATGAATTTAATCACGATATTAATGAAGTGGTTAATTAACAACTAACGCAATTCATTAATTTCTAAAACAGGATTTAGAATTACGAATACCATTCTTATCTATTCCTCTAGATAAAAGAATATTATCTGTCAAACTTCGTAACGTTTATCTGTAAAATTTGTAAATAATGTTCATAAAACTGCCTCCCACTTCTTACTTTTAAATAATGTGTTAAAACATTGACTATAAAATAATTTGTACTCTAATTCTTTAAGGATTTTACATTAATTGGAAAGTAAAAATATTTCAATATTACAACATAAAAAGCGAAACTTTGATAATGTTACAAAATTATGAATTCTTAAATAAAGTCGACTTTAAAAATTAAAATATGGAATTTTTTTAATGTTTTTAAATTAACCATGTCATAATATATTTTAATCCAAAGTTTGAAAAAAAATTATTTCCAATTGATCAGTTCTAACAGTCTGTGAACTATGCAAAAAATTATAATTATTAATCCACATATGACTCGGTGATTGTAAACGGGGGAAAATATTTTGAGCAACTAATATAACTTTTGAATTATCAACTTATTTTAAAAAGATATACATATATAAACTTTTCATTTAAATCAATGTAAAATTAAATAGATTCATAATTGAGATAAGAATATATTAGGAAAATACTTTTTTTCATAACGTTTTTAACAAAATCTTTCGCAAACGAAATAATTTAATATAAACTTCGTTTTTTTTCTATATATATATATATATATATTTCCAGTTTGAATACGGGACTAAAGATCGAATTAGAATATAATTTGAAACTATTATCTACTTAAATCTGCATAAATATCAAATTTCACTGTGAAAAAAATCCCTTTTATATTTATGTAATCATTTAATTATTCCATTAACATTATTTTTTAATTATTTATGAGTTATTAACATTTACACTAGTTTTACTAGCTGGGAATAAATTGTAAAGGCTAATTAAATTTGTCTTCTCTTTTTCAGACAAATACGAACGATAAACTTTCAAACGCGTGAATGACTAAATCATTTTAAATTTGTTCTCAATAACACATAAAAATTATATTCATAAAATTAAAACAAGATCGGAAGAAAAAAGTTTATTTTTAAAGGAAAATATTGATTATAGCTGTATACGGTTAGTATAAGCAGTTCAAAAATGATTTTTTTAAACTAATATTAAACGGATTTAAACTTTTTAAACTGTTTTTACAGTTAAATTTTTCATTTCAATGTTGTTTGTTTTTTCGTATTGATATGCATGAAAAACAGTTTACGTTGTTATTTAATATAAATAAAAAAAATGTCTCAAAATTTGCAGAAATGAAAAAAATAAATTAATGTGCAAATCTTAAAAAAAAAGTTACAAAAAAATATTTACGTTTTTCTCTTTGTTTAAGTTGTTTTTTGTTTTATCTTTAGAAATTTAAGACTATCAAAAATAGCTTTAGAAAAAATGAAAACAATTGTTTTAGTTCTTTAAAAATAGTAAATGCTAGAGATTGTTCAAAAATGCAATCCCAAAAAAATTACAAAGCACGTTTTTACAACGTCAACGTTTTTCGAATTTCTTGAAAAAAGACTGTTTTTTTCCCTTTGAAATGTCAATGTTCTCCCAAATTTAAGATATCCATTCAAAACAGATATACTGTTCGTTACCTAGTTGAAGTTCCTGAGTAATTATTCATTAATACAAATCGATTTTTAAATGCATAATAAAAAATAAATCCTCACTCCAGATCCAAAAAGACTTTCTTCATAGCATTTTTCTAATGTGTGTCTTTAACAATAATAAACTCAGTTTTCAAAATTATGTTATAACACACACAATGATGTATTTCTCTTATAATCTACATTGGGTTAAAGAAAATCTTTCACAAAAATCCATTATTTTATCAATTTATATATTACAGAAATCAATGCGTAATAAGCAATTCAAAAAAGAATCAGAATAAAAATAATATCAATAATACTATCAATATTACGTCATTTGTGATGCTGACATGTTTATCTCGCGAACAATTCCTTCGTCATTTGATATTCATCTTGATACAGATATTTGTGGGACTAAATATTTTCCCACTTACTAAATGTTTTTCAAAGGCAGAGGTCTGAAGGAAAACTATTTGCTGAAGTCGTATATGTAGTAACATCATGTAATAACATTATATAACACAAGCAATGCAATAGTATGTCATGTGTAATCAGTGAGTAAATGTTTATTAACGGTGCTCTTTAAAGAAGTACGAGGTAGGGCCATTAACATCAAACCTTATCGTTTTGATCCTCGGTCAAGTGACGAGGACGTTACCTGAGCTAAATCTTTCATCTCCGATTTACCACACCACGCTAACAGGAAGACTATGAAAGATAACTGATTTAACTCACTTAAGATATCCGACTACGTTCGGAACCGTGATTTTGCAGAAGCGTATAAATGGATAATATTTATGATATTTAGTGTCTCTTAGATTAGAATACATGTATAAAATTGTTTTAAGAACATTTTGACAAAAAAATATTTAAATACAAAATTTCGGCAAAAATATAGAATAACCTTTTTTTTTCAAAATGCTCTCCTTTTGCGAAAAATGCTTCTATTATAATTATATTTTGCCTGTATATAGCTCAGACCTCTGTACAGAGGCGCAACTGGAATTTTTGAATCATATAACTCAGAAGTAGGTTTATCCATGTTTTACGACAGCAGGGGGGAGAAATTTTAAAAAAAATGCCGATAATTATTTCAATTGGTTGTAACTCTGAAAACAGTGTGAATTTTTCAAAAATCATTGTTGAGCCTCTGTACAGATGTTTGAGCTATATACAGGTAAACTATTATTAAAATAGAAGCATTTTTCACAAAAGGAGATCATTTTGAAAAAAGGTCATTCTAAGTTAATTTTTTGCCGAAATATTATATTTAAATATTTTTTTTTTGTTAAAATGTTTTTAAAACAATTTTATACATGTATTTTAATCTAAGAGGCACTAAATATCATGAAAATTATCCATTTATGATCTTTTTTAAAATCAATGTTTCGAACGTAGTCTGATACCTTAAGCCTCTCTACAAGGTGATTCTCAAGCGCACAACGAACCGAATCCACGACACTCCGGGCTCACTTTCGTGGTCATGGTCAAATGTGAACCGAACAAGAAAAATAAACGCGATCGCTTGCCATATTCTAAAACTTTTTTTTTTTAATTTAAATTCACTTTTCAAAGTTTGTTCTCAAAAATTTGATTATTAAATTCCTTGATGGCTAATATGTATTTATTCATTTTGCAAAATTTAAGCACATAACTTTTTCATGTATTTATTTCATATTTAATAAAAATACCATACAGACCGAGAAATGGATGCATAAACCGGAAAATCTGGCATATAATGCTCACCTACACACCTACACTTTCAAGCTGCAATTTTTAATTTTTAGGTATATTCACCGTATAACACGCACCCCCTTTTCGCCGAAGAAATCTGAAATATACGAGGGCAATGTTCTTATGCTTTAATGTAATTTATTCAAGGTATTATTCCAAACTTTAGAAAAAAAATAGTTTACTTTCATAATTTACAGCCCTTTAAGTCCATAAGGGCAATGTCATTTCTTTTAAATAAACAGCATTTCGATCTTTTTAGAAATCTAATAATTATTTTCTATGCTGTTTTTTATTTATTTATTTGTAAAGCACTCATTTTTATAACCCGGCGTATAACGCACACCCTGAAATGTGCACTAGCAATGCTCTTATGTTTTGCAGTCATTTATTTGAGGTATTACCGTAGAATTTTATATAGTATAATTCTACAATTACAACTGTTTAAGTTCATTAGGTTGTGACGGGCTCACGCGACTTTTCTTTAACATAACCTCTGGGTTCTTTGGGGGACAAGATTAATGGCAACTCTTTTCCAAGAAAAACCCAAGAAGCGAAATGTGAAAAAGAAATGCAAATAAGATAGCTTTTAAATAGCGGAAGTTTCAGTGAGTGAAATGGCAATTTTGGGGAATGGTATGTATGAAAGAGACTAGTGGGAATTGACCGCCAATCGTGAAGTTACCTGGAAAACAAGCCATTAAAACAAGGTGCATAACATTGCACGCGCACCCAGATGTTTTCACATAACGATTGAATCTAAGTTTGGATTAAGGTAGGAATGATTATTTGATATTAGGACTTGTAATATTAGTAGAAATGAGAGTAGGCAAATTAAATAATTATAGTGGTTTAAGTTACGCGATTCGGTTTAACTATTACTGTGTGTTTGTTCATTATAGATTCTCGCTTTATTAAAATTATCTAAATTGTTAGACATTTGAGTTCTATTCTTAATAAAGTCATATTAAGAATGAAAAATGTCTATTCCTTTTGCAAACCCTACACCTCTAGCTCACGGTGACAATCAAAGATACGGGCACCATAGGGGGGCAGTATCACAAGGTATGTCATTTT
This sequence comes from Trichonephila inaurata madagascariensis, assembly GCA_019973955.1. Classification (NCBI taxonomy): domain Eukaryota; kingdom Metazoa; phylum Arthropoda; class Arachnida; order Araneae; family Nephilidae; genus Trichonephila; species Trichonephila inaurata. Next base: position 4,688 of record BMAV01023027.1, on the reverse strand, counting down.
TTTTAAAAATTACAGCATTTCGAGCAATGTAGAAGTCTAATTTTTTTTCATATTCGGCTTTGTTTTTAAAGCTATAATTTTTATACCCGTCGTACAACATGCACCCGTAAATTTCGGTCTTGTTTTTTGTGTTAAAAGTGCTCGTTATACGCCGGATTTTGCGTTGAATTATTTCCAAAAGTTGGCTCAATCTGTGTGTCACTTAAAGCAAATTATTTAAGAAACGTAATTATTCTTTACGGAAACACAAATTCCCTTAAAAGAAATAAAACAGTTTAGATGCATTTTATATCAAAAAATAGAATTACACAATAACACCAAACAGCACGAAGAAATTCGGAAGCCGTCATTACCTCAGGGCTGAAAAAAAGACAACTTCGGAAACCCCAAAAACTTTTTTTTTCTTTTTAAAAATTTTGGTTCTCAAATTTTTAAAAAGCCACCGGGTTTTTAACTCTTTTTTTTCTCGTTAAAGAGTCGACGAAGGTGTAATCAGGAGTGTTTTCAGCTGCAAACCGGTGGACGGTTTAAAACGTGCGGATGCGGGAGAGGATGATAAATGTAAGACCTGTTATTTCTGAACGAGGGGTTTTTAAAAAGTTTACCGTCACTTTAAACCCCCTTCCCAAGTTTTTTTCGTGCTGTTTAAATTTTTTGAAACCCGCATTAAAGCAATAAAGGTTGGTGTCTAAATAATTTAAATTTAAAGTCGAGACATTTTCCCCTTGGGGGATTATTTATGATTCGATGCCGGTTTAAAAACCCTTTTCCCATCTATTGAGATATGCCGTGTTAATAAGGGGGTTTTTTAAATATTTTGAAAAAATTTGTATAATAAAAAAATCTTGTTTGTAACCGATTTAATAAGAGAATATTTAAATGGAAAATAATTTTAAATTAGGAGATTATTTTAAGATAACTATAATGGTGACGGATGTTTCCCTTTCAACAATGTTGTGTTGTTTTTGTTGTTTCTGATGCATCCGCTTGATGGTGCCAGATCCAGGTCCACATGATCAATCGTTGTAAGTGGCTAGATTACGTCTATCGTTAGCCTCAGCTTTGAGCACCAGTGCGTTTTGAATTCGGAAATCAACACTAATATGGATATATGAGACGATTTCAACGGAAATAAGTTTGGTACTAGCATATTCTTATCTAGTTGCAGTCATTTCATGGATAAGACATTGTGAGTAGCCTTATGACACAAGTGGAGGTCAATAAAATAAAGAGAACTATTCTATACTTCCTAATTAGGGAAATACATTGGGAAATATAAGAAAAATTTTATAATCGCGTGTTTAAATGAAGGAAATTAGTTGTCATTTTAATGAATAATTTTATGGATTTTCATTTTAATAGTTGTCAGGTTTGGATGTTATGGATTTTTATCTTAATAGTTGTCAGGTTTGGATGTTATGGATTTTCATTCTAGATGTGGTTTATCAGCTAATGATCTCTTATATTCAATTTATCAATTATTTTAAAACATGAACTGAAATAAAAATTAATCTTAAGGCTATATTACTTATCGAGGATTATGCCTTCGAGTTCACTCTTGTTCCAAAAATTACAATATCTTAGGATACATGAGGCCAAAAGATAAAGAATGAAGAGTCCTATAACAAATGGTGAATATTCAAGAAAAAAGTATACATCAATTCTGATACAGTTGATATTTATTTCCATAAAACAAATTGTAATGTCATGAATGATTTATACTTGCATGCAGTGTTAAAAGATAAAAGCATTCGTTCAAAATAAGATATTAATTTCAGAAGTTTGTGGCTTTACTATAACTTAGTCACAACTATTTGCTCAGAAAATAGATTTATGTCTATTCTAGGTTGGACAAGCTAAAGTATTTATAAATCTTCGGCCTTCAATGGAATAATTGATATACTGTTTCACAAAGCATTGAACTATTAAATTAATAACTCATAAATGAAGTACGGCCCTAAATGGTAAAGGAAATACTGTAATACAATAAAAATTCTTTTTAACTCTATATTCTTTCGTCACACTGTGTTATTTCATCAAAATTTTAAAAAATTCCTAGATTTATGCTTGGAACCTTACTCTTTTTTTTATACAGAAGAGTTTTTATAATATTTATTCCTTTCTTTCGATTGTAGTACCTTACCTAGGAATCAAGTTTTAATACTTCCAAACTTAAATAAGTGTAAAAATTGAGAACAATTGCGTTTTCTTATTTTCATTTCTAGGCTTTATGGGTAAGCAATCTATAAGAACGATGACTCATTGATTAGTTATTAACATCACACTTTGAAGCAATACGAAGGCTGTTGGTGATAGATTTCATACTTTTGAACCACGCGGTTTATATAGCATCCCATTCTCAACCTTTTACAATAACCCAACGTGAAAATTTTGAACTTCGAAGGATTTAACATACATTACCTTCCCCTCACCGCAGAGCCAAAATGGGCATGAAACCATGATTGATTGATTGATTGAATATTAATCCCTGTTCGGCTCCCGGGGCGTTTGGCGACGGCCCCCGTTTTTTAAACCATGGTCAAGTGACTGGACGACACCTGACTGGCCCCCCCATCTCTAACTACAACACCACACCAACGGGGGGGACGTTTCAGCCCCGACAGATTTAAGTGCATCGCTGCCCTACACGGCGGGGTCTTTAGTGGTTGGGCTCGAACTCGGAAAAGGCAAGCTGGTCTGATACCTATACCACTCGGCTAACGCGGCCCGGCTGAAAACAGAAACCATGATTAACGTAGATATGGATGCATAACCCGGGATTTAATTCCAAAAAGTCCCCTTTTGGGCTTGAAATTAAAAGACTTCTTAAGGTATCCCATACCCGGGAACCGTGATTTTCAAATGCGCATAAATGGATAATTTTTTATATTTGTATCATTTGTTGAATCATATAACAATTATTTTTAAAGGGCTTTTTTTAAGAAAAATTATTTAAATATAATATTTTTGGGAAAACATTAACTTTGAATAATTTTTAAATTTCTCCCTTTTTTTTTAAAAGTGCTTCTATTATAATATTTTTTCCTCTGTATATAAACTCGAAACCCCTCTCAAAAGACTCAACTAGAATTTTTTTTAAAAATATACCCAGAAAAGGGCTTTTCCATGTTTTACGCAACAGGGGAGCAATTTTAAAAAAAAACGCGATAATTATATATATATCGACTGGTTGTAACCCCTAAAAAATAGTGGGAATTTTTTCCAAAAATCATAGTATAGTAATCATACCCTTTTGAAAAATTTTCGGCCCCTTATACAGGCAAAATATTTTTATAAATAGAAGCTTTTTTTTCACAAAAACATAAAAAAAAAAGATTATTCTAAGTTAATTTTTCTCCCAAAAAAAAGTGTATTTAAATAATTTTTTTTCTCAAAATGTCCTTAAAAAAAAATACATATAGTCTAATCTGGTGACACTAAATATCATGAAAGTTATCCGTTTATGTTTTTTTAAAATCACGGTTCCCAACTAGTCCAATATTTTAAGGTACCCCAACCACCGGTTTTTTTGCATAAGGATCCAAATGAATATTTTTGTAATATTTAGTGTCACTTAGATTAGAACATACGTATAAAATTGTTTTAAGAATATTATTACAATAAAAAAATGTGATTTTTTTTTGGCAAAAACTGAATATATAATTATTTATTTTCGGAACATTTTCCTATTATGAAAAATGTGTCTATAATAATAACATTTTGCCTGTATATAGTTCAGGCCTATGTACAGAGCCTGAACTATGATTTTTGAAATAATTAACTTAGAAGTGGATCTTGGTCCATGTTTTAGTACATCAAACTGAAAACATTTTAGGGAAAAAACCTTTTTTTTTTATTGGGGACTAACTTTCGGTGAATTTTTCCCAAAAATCCTGGTTCAGGCTGTCCCAAAAGTTTTTAGCTATCGGCCAAAAAATTTTTTTATTTTGAAACCCCTTTTTAAAAAAGACGCTTTTAAAAAAAAAACCCGGGTCATTTTTTTCCAAAAAAACAGCATTTAAATAATTTTTTTTTATAAAATTTTTCCTTTAAAAAAACTTTTTTGGGTATCCTAATCTAAGTGACACTAAAATTTTAAAAAGGGCCCCTTTGTAAGCTTTTTTTAAAATTTAAGTTTTCCCAACGGATTTTCCTTTAACCCGGGGGGGCCGTTTTATTCCCGGATAGGAAAATTTTTCGGGTGCGAAAATCGTAGGCCCGGGATGCCTGTCATATGATTATAAAGGATAAAAGATGCTTTGAGTATCAATTTATCTCTGTTGCCCCTTTGGCAAAAATTTAAAACACAACAATATTTTTGCCCCCAACCCCAGAATTTTGGAATTAAAAAATTCCAAAAAAGCCGGAGTCGCCACTAGATGGGGCCAACAAAAGTAATAGTTCCCCCTTGGGGAGGTCCGGCCCTTTGCTTAGCTACCAAAAACTTATTTTAAAACAAACAAAAATTTTCAAGAAAATTGCCGTTTTTTTAAAATTTTTGGTTTTTCAAAAAAAAAGAAGTACAAAAAATTGGGGGTTAGGTTCGAAAAGTTGAAAACCTACTATCACGTTTTCATAATTTAAGTATATAATTTATTAAACTTTTCTTAAAAAGAAATACATGTTATTATGTGTGAATTATACAGCGTTTTTTCTTCGTTATCACTAAGCGTTTAAAATCCCTTATT
>BMAV01023025.1:610107-624430 GCA_019973955.1 Trichonephila inaurata madagascariensis | reverse complement strand
AAAAACCTGGATATCGGGAAAATTATTTAGAGATGAGTAAATGAACAAAAGTGCTGCCGTGATTGAATTCAAAAAGTTTTCCTGAAATGTATTTTTTTTTGTTGTAAAAAGGATTCCCCAACTCAGAATTTTTTTGGGAACAAATTAGTTTAGGTGTGCTGTTCAAAAGCAATTAGAAAAAGGTTCGAATATTCGGTTAAAAACTTTTTTTTTTGACGTATAAACTTAAATTTTTTCCAAAAATTTTCAAACATTTTTAAGATGAAAAATATTTGCTTCACAAATCATTACATGTAGAAATTCAAATGACTTTAGAGAGAAGAACATTTAGAAAAAATAAAATTTATGCAGATAGTTTTTATTAGATTTTAGACATTTTTCGTATTCTCATTTCAAAAATGTGAAAAATATATACAATTATATTAAAAAAAATATATACAAATTTTTATATCCTGGAAAAAAATCCCTCTTAGTCTTTGATATTGGATATGGCCATGACAAAGTATTCATGGCCGAGATTCGTCCCCTCACAAAAAGGGATGGGGTTCAGGGGTCTGACCCCCCTCCTTATTTTTCGATCGTTTTTTTTACATATGTTCGTAACAAATTAAACGTAAAATCTGGAATATAAAGTGCATTTTTAACACAAAAAATAAGATCGAAATTTATGGGTGCACGTTATATGCCGGCTATGAAAAATGACAGTTTCAAAAAATAAAAAAAGAGATGAACATAAGAAAATTAGACTAGTACAAAGATTGAGATTCTGTTTATTTGAAATAAATGGCATACCTAATAAAATTAAGGTTTTTTGTTTTTTAAAAGTATATTTTTTTTCAAAATTTTGGAATAGAAACCTCAAATAAATGGTTTAAAAAACATAACAGCATTGTCATCACACTTCTCGTTATTTTTTTAAAAAAGTGGGTGCGTGTTATACGGCAAAATTACCCTAAAATTAAAAATTTAAACGAAAGTAGGGTGCGCGTTATACGCCGGATTTTACGGTAATAATAATTCTGATAATTTAAGTAAATACTTGTTATTAAGAATTTATTTTATTAATGCTAATTATTTATTCAATAATTTACTTCTTTTTTCCCGACATTCTATTTAAAAAAAGGAATATATTTGGCGGTGTATTAAGGTTGACCCCGCGCGAAATGGAACTTTCGACCCTTGCTCCCCCGAAAAGTCCCCCCATAAGATGCAAGGTTCAGAAAGGAAAACTTTTTTGAATCTTAAATGGTTTTTTTTTATCCCCCCAAAAAATTTGCATATTTACACTTGGGATCCGTTTTCACAATTCTCGATTCTCGCTCTGCTTCAAATCTTATTCTTCTTCCTGCTCGTATCTTGTTCAGCTTGGAAAACTTGGCTTCACTCCCACTCATTGTCATCTTCTGTACAAAAACCTTACATCCCTCTCTTGAAAAATTCCAGTCAGGACAACTTCCGAGAACTCATGGCCCACAAGGTTGCTGAATCGCGAATTCGAATCCTGATGGTAGAGGGGTTAATGTACGTTAAATTTGTCGGCGTTCAAAGGTCTGTCGTAGGCGTCGTATGGAATCCGGGGGATAAAGGGGGGAGCCTTTGTCATTTTCAATATTTTTTCGGTCCTTTGTCCATCCCCGTGCCCAAACTTTCAATACTTGGGCCCAAATTCAATCACAATTTTTCATCGCGCCCCCCCCCATACAATAACGATGTTTTGGGTTGGATAATACGATACTTTGACCTAAAGCACAATACACTTTAACCCCTCTTCCCACCGGCATAAAACGTTTCGCCAGGGGGAAAATTTCCCCCGGGTTACATACGTTTTTCCCGAAATATTTTACTACTATCCATAAAAATCCGAGCTTTGGAATGCAATAAAATGACTTAAACATTTTTAAAAAATTTTACTTATTTCAGAGGATTTTCTTTTTTTCCCCTCCCCAATTCCCCACATATGCGTGTATACGCAAACGTGGATTGGGGAGTGAACCCAAATAATTTTTTCATCTGCATTTAAAGGGGATTAATTACAACCACAAAGGGACCCAGATATGTTTAATTTTTTTGCATAAAATTTTATATAGGGAAAAACGGTGCGGTCACTGGTAATTATTAAACTTGTTCTTAATTTAAATTTTGTTAAGATTTTTAAAAAGTTTATTTGCTACTGATACATTATAAGTGAATATATCGTTTTTTTTTTTTTCATTATGACAGAATGTATTTTGTTTTACTTTAAAAATTTAATAATTTTCTGAAATACTCTTTTGTTTTCGACTTTTCAATATGCTCTCACCTTCTGGGGGTTTCACGCCCCAGGGGGGCCCCCCCAAGTTAGAAGGGGTTTCTTTAAGAACTTAATAAACACACTTCCTTTCTTGATATCAAAGTTGATATCTCTTATAAGCAGTGGAAGAGAGTGTATTACACTATAGAACTGTTTTTTTCCTAAGTATAATACACTCTTTCACTGCTCAAAATCACCTGGAATGTTCATATATTAACTCTAGAAATAAGAGTTTTAAAGAATTTCAAGTATTTAATACGAAATGAAATGCGTGCTAATATTTCTGATCATTGTAATATACAGCAATTCACACCTCTTCGTCCTCAGAGTTTAAACGTATGCCTAAACTTAAGCTTAATTTGAGGAGAGAGAATTTCCTATTTTTTCTTGAAAGTACGCCCACTCGTTACTTTTCATTTACTTATTATCTTACGCACATGATTACTTGCTACACACATGATTCCTATATAATCCTAATATATTCTATTCTTTTCAAATGCATTTACTTTTAAATAAAATTACATATCTGAATTAATTAATTTTTTTCAAGTATCATTTGGGAGAGAGCCTTATATCTACATTCATTAGGAATTTGTCGAAAAAGAATACTTTCTTCAATTTTCTTTATAAGTCTTTCTTAAAATGCTTGTGGTTTATCAGATGTTAAAAAATAATGAATTATTATTATTAATTTTTTGGAATATTTGGTAATGGAAATTCTAAGCATTATGTCAGTCCACATTTTACTTCGACACAATGTTAGCAATGTTTACAATATTAGTATTGTGTGTGTATCAGCTTTTTCTAACATATCTGAAAAACATTTTTAATAAAGCTATTTTCAAATGTATTTTTTTTTTCGTGACACATAAAGAATATGATTTTCAGTTTCAAATGTGCACTCAATTTTTTTTAAGATTATAGCAATCGTAAATGCAAAATTAAAAAAGTGTAAAAATTTAATCCCATTTATTTAAAATTATCGTTACGTGCAAGCGTCACTGGTTATTTCCTGATATTGTACAACTGCATCCTGTCTTTAAGTTATTTGAATGTAAATTCTAGATATAAGCTTTTGGTTTTACAAAAATACTCCTTGCATTTTGCTTAAAAAAGCAGGACATCAATTCTTATGGCAAAAAATAATTAACTTGTATTCCGCTATAACACCCCAGAGCCAATTTCCACCAAACCCATTATTAGTAGACATCTGCTCAAAAAAACTAAACATGTCTGCCAAATTTAAAGTCTGTAAATACAAAAATAAGTCCAAAAACTTATATCTTTATCTATAACGCACCAGTAATCTCTACAATTCCCTTAAAAGTTGATTTCCCCAAATCTGTTCTGATAGGATCTCTACTCAATCAAGTAAACATCTTACCAAATTTAAAGCCTGTAGGTTTCATAGATCAAAAACGAAATTTTTCATCCATAATGCCCCGCAAGCTCTTTTTGCCACAAAACTCGTTCTTGGCGGGTCTCCACTCAACAAAAGAAATACGTTTACCAAACTTCTAATTTGTAAATCTATTACTGCAAAAAAGGATTTTATTTACCTTAAACGCCCTTAAATTTCCTTGAAAGTCCAAGGAAATCGACTAAGTTCTAAGTGAGTTCTTACTTTGCACATTGGAAGCATCCTTACCAAATTTCAACTTTGTTGGCGTAGAAATTCCGGAGATCTCGTGACGAATGTGTTGCTTTTCTCTTATACACATAGATTAATAATTACTATTAGTATCAGAAATTAAAACGCATCAAACTGTGAAACACATGCATTGTTCTGGGACGAGACTGTATGTGTACTTATCAAAATTAAAATTCCTTCAAGTTTCAGAAATTGCTTCTGTAAAAAGGGCCCATGAATTATGAAACTTTTACTTTATAGGAGACATTTGTCCTTGTGCCATTCTGCTTCCCCCTTCACTCCAAAGGGAAGAAAGTTTCAAGTTCCCCTTTTCAATCACTTTCCAAAAACTAATTAATCCAATGGTAGATCAGATTACCTAAAAAATCACAAAAATAGATTCTGCAGCAATTCCGATTTAGTATGCGTCGCGACACTGTTTTTCACCCTCCTTTCGTAGCTCTAATTTTTATTCATTACATCACGTGACACCCCCAGCATTTATCACTATCTGCGTGACGTCTGTAGCTGGTAAGGGGTCCACGGATTAAAAATAGAACCGAGACATCGTTTAATTGTATGTGTGTACTAACTAATCTAGGACGACGCACTGGCTCTATTAGGAAAGATTTATTTGGGGGGCCGTTTGGTAACTCTAATTATTCTTCATTATCACGAGAAAAACAGGCGTTTGCCCGGCAAAATTTTCCGCTTTTGCAAGCGTAAAAAAATGAGCCATCATAATGTGGAAATTCAATCGGTTTTTAGCTTGTTAAAGGGCGGGGTAGGCAACGGCTTAAATAATGGTACTAATAATGAACCAAAAGAGTACCTTAAAAAGTTCCCGAACACATATTTTTTATTATTATTAATGTCATTTTTAAGGTTTTTAAGATAATATTAAAAAGGCTGCAGAGAGAAATGTGTTGGCGCATTTTAATATGGAGATGATGCATTTAATGAATTTTTAGTGAATTTATACCTCTTAAAAATGTTTTTGTTTAATGAGAAATACAAAAAAAATCCCAGACTTGTTTTTAAGAGCTTTACACCGGTAATTTCAAAAGTGGTTTTAATAAAAAAGGTGGATAAATAATATTCTGACGGTTCGCTTTCATTAAAATGGCGCATCGCGACTTTTTATTCGTTTCCGTGAGAGGTAACACGTCTGTTTAAACGCAATATTAATTTAGATTGCTTTTTTTTCAAAAAAGAAAGAATTACGTTTTACATTTTTAACTGACAAGGTTTTAAGAGCTAGAAATTTGTCAAATAATGAATTTATACATTAATTAAAAATACAATATCAACATGCCAAGAGTTATTTCTAATGAATTAGAAATGATATTATTAAAAATGCAACATAGGATTTCTATCAACCGAAATATATTAATCGAAATATTAATTCATGACTAGATTAACTGAAATATTAATTTAAGATTTTAATAAAATATGGCACCACAAACATTCTCATCAAACATATTCCTGTTTGCTTTTGATTCAATACCAATTAGCAAATGAATTCAAATCAATGACTTTACTTTTGTTTATTGTTTATAATAATAAACTTAATTCCCCAGAATTTCGATTATACGAGACATTCCATTCTTTACCACGTGTTTACTTTCCCGTGTAATTGAAGAACCCCTTTATTAAAATTAAGAAATAAGATAGCCCTGTCATCGTTTCTGGTTTGTTTCCAGCAGCTTAAATAATCATCTTTTCAGAGTGAAGATCGATTGAAAATCTATTGAAATAGCTTAAGTTCTGTGTGTTAAAATATCTGGCAAATATTTTTAAGATGAGGGGGGTTGGGATTCATGAAACTGGAGCTTTAGATAGAGGATGCAGTTTTGAACCATTTACTGTAATTGTCTGTTATTAAAGAGGTGTTCCGTATCAGAAAACTTTTCTACACTAGTTTGCCTGATATAGATTTACACTTAGCTTTATTGGAAATAATCATACTCTGGGTAGAATATTAAATTTTAAGCAAAAGCCTTACAATTTTTGATATTTAAATATTGTAATTTCCGTTTTAAGCCGTGGCAGAGTTTTTGAAGCTTACTATGCGGATGCACTGGCTCGAGAAAAAGTAGGGAAAACATTTTTTATAGCATTTTCTGTTAACCATGTGCAAGCGATTTGAATCTTTAAACATTTTGAGTGTTTTGAATGGAATTTTTGTTCTAAAAAAGAAAAAGTTAGTATCAGAATCCGAGTTTCTATACAATGCGTAAAACTCTCATTTACCCATCGGGATTTCTGCATGTATATGAACAACATATAGCGAATTCTCCTTCCGATTGGGAAACATAGGTCGAAGATTACGTGCCGTGTACGAATTTTTCTTCCAGCTCATTTTCCAAATAAGAAAATGGTACATTAAATAAGGCTAGTTTTGATATAGTACACGATCATAAATTAAAACAAATGGGCGAGCTTCAGATAAAATAACCAGACATAAAGCTATAGTCGTTGACAATGTACTAAACGATAATTTGATTGGAAAATATTCCTCTTGTATCACCCGCTCAGCAACATTTTCAACCTAATTGCAACATGTTTCAAAATTAGAAAGAATATATATATATATTCGATTTCGCTTTTGTACGGGTTTAGGTGTTTCGAGTTTTGGGTTATATTTTGCAAGGAAAAACACATTTTATGGCTTATACACGGATCGGCCTACATTTAGAAATATATCCGTAAATGCATTATCTCTCAAAAATAAAAATAATATTAGATGGAAAAAATTATCAAAGAAGGATAATGAAACTTTTGGTTGATTGAAATTCTAACATTTTGCCCCCAAATGTAATATTTTAAAAAGTGTTTTTTTTTTTTGCTTATTAGAAGGTTTTATAATACGTCAGGATCAAAATTGTTCAAGAAGAAATTTTACATGTTTCGTATTACAAATCTACACCTGTCTAGCATTCTGCAAGATTAATTTATTCCTTTATTTTGAACTTCTTGATTCTGACCCTTGTTAAGTAGTAAGTGAAAGAAGAATTATCTTTCCTTTCTTAGATAAAACTAATGCAAATCTACGAAACGCCGTTGAGAGGTAATCTTGTCAAATATAAAATTTTGTCCACTATCGGGGCTGTGCGTTAGCGATAAATGTCTGTAAAGATTATTTTTAAATCATGTAAATTAAAAAACGGTGATATTAACAGTTTCTTCAGTATCAAATACTTTCAGATTTTATGCATTGTAAAGGAAGTATTTTAAGAGGGAAAAAATGCTTTTTTCCTTCCAGAAATAAGATTTGAAATCGTTAATTTTATTGCAGCCCATTTTATTCCTATAGTTATTTTATATTACATGATCGAATGAATACATACATACATTATTTCTTTTAAAAATTACAACACATTGAAAAAAATTACCAAAACTAAATGAAATTTACTCCATTACTGTTCTAATAAACGATCACATGTACAGAGAAATAAGAGACAACAACAATGCTTGAAATAAATATCTTGTGTAGCCCCCGTGAATAACAATATGAGCCTTTACGCATGTTGCTTTGAATTATACGGATTCTCAATGTCGAGCATGGAGGAATGGTATTCCAGCTTACCTGTTTCTGGTACCAAATTTCAGCCATACACTCCCCCGACAAGAGGTACAGGAAATGTACCAAAAATATAAAGCAGATATGTACAGTAGATAGTACATAAAGAACGTGCAAGCAATGGAAGACTTATTGTGCACTGGAGAAGTCTTGTACATTATAAGCAACATGTGAATGAACTTGTTTTGACGAAATACACCTCTGGGAATGCGTTACAGGAGGCATAGGACTTCAATATCTCTGACGTAATATCCGCTATCCAGGGTCTACCGAAATTGGAGTAGATAGGATCTCTTTTGATATTAAATAGTGTACCATACCGTGATGCCAAACAATTAACCAGTAAGACACTAAATAATGTACTTAAGAATAAGGCATTAGATTCTATAAAATCTGACAAGTACGCGTCCATCGTTACTGTGGAGATTATAATGTTATTTATTTCGGGAAGGGGCAATGTGTGTTACCAATCGACATGACATTGGCTGCGTTTTGGGGCTTATTGTAACCGAGAAGCTGCGTGCTCTTCAGTGTCAAGGAAATCCTGCCTAAGAGATCTTTCGTATGTAACCCATAATGCGGGCAAACGTCAGTCGATACAGACAGTGAGTGATATGCATATAGATATATTCCACAATGTTTTAGCAAAGAATTAAATAATACTGTACGGTCTGTGTGTGTCCCCGCTATGTGGATGAGATGTCTATCGTTCTACGTTGATGTCATATTGGCTTACTGATGGGATTTTGACTTGTATAATTCTCCATGATCCATCGCTTCCACTTACACATCACTGTTGTAGAACTGAGCTCCGTGTTCTTAGCTATTTCTTGATGTAAAAGTCTACCCCAGCGTTTCTCAAACTGTGGGGCGCGCCCTCCTAGGGTGGCGTGTTAACTCTACGAGGGGGAGCGAGCATATTAAAAAGTCGAAAACAAAAGATTATTTAAAAAAATTATTAATTTACTGAAAGTAAACAAAAAAAAATACAGTCTGACATAATAAATAAAATACACATTTATAAATGTATCAGTCCTTTACAATGTATTTTATAATTAATTGGACAATATTAAGTTAAGAGCAAGTTTAAGAATTACCAGTGACCCCATGGGCTTGTCATACATAAAATTATATTCAAAAATGAACACTTATCTTGATAATTTGTACGGTTTACAATTAATCCCTTAACTGCCGAGATTAAAAGTTATACGATTCACTCCCCACTGCCACTTTTTTTTCATGTAGGCGTGCATATGAGATGTATTGGAGGAGGAGGGGATAAAAGGAATAAAGAAGCAAATCTCCTCTGAAATAAGTAAATCCTTCGAAAACATTGTCAATGTCATTTTAATACATTACAAAGCTTTCGGAATAATTTTATGGATAGAAGTTCACATAAAAGGTCGTACTTCGGAAAGAGGTATATATACGTCCGGACCAATTAATTCATTGGCTGACCAAGACGTTTATATACGTCGGTGGGACTTAAGAAGTTAAAGTCGTATTGTAGCATTAGCATCAAAGCATAGTATTATTGAATTCACAATACATTGTTATTGTATGGAGGGAGGGGGGTGATGGAAATTATTTGGCTGAAAATTGGATCGCAAGAATCGAAAGTTTGAGAAGCACTGGTTTACCCTCAAAGATTCCGACCTTGCACTATCCTTCAAATTCATTTGCTGCCTGCATGGCATTGCATTTCGGCAATCCATGTAAACTTCGGATAAATTATTTAAAGCATTTATAAAAGCATAATACATACATTTCAACGTACCTTAATAGTACTTTATATACATCGTGGAAATTTAAAAAAGTGTTTCTCACCCCATATATGCGTGATAATTTTTTAATTTTAATCATTTTCATATAATAGCCAGTTTTGCATTTTCTGCCTGCAAGTCCGTTTAAATAGCATGATTCATCAATGTTTTTGCAATTTTCTCATTAATTACGGTATTATATATCATGTTATTTGTGGCTATTTATTGGTAAGCTGGTATACTCATATGACCGATTGGTGGGTTTGAATATTTTTACTGTAGAGTTTATGCAATTTTCAAACAGGTATATGATTATTTCATTTTATCAAATAAATTATTTTTAAAAATTATTTTTAGTGAGCAGCATTCAGAAGTTAAAATAATTTAATTTATTTTGAATTACTTAATTAATTGTAAACGCTCCTGTGTATTTTCCACTAATACTCATTCATTAAAGTGCCATATCCCCCCTGTTGCTTAGTAGTGCGGAGTTAATACACAATAAATTAACCAACCCATCTAGCATTTAGGCCTCAACACCAATTTTATTGCTGTTGGAAAGGTGGGAACTAAAATCTTAATTCTGGGGTATAAGCATTGCAAAGTTATTGTGTTATTTTTGTTTCTAATGAGTTAATATTAATCGTCGATGTCAGATCAAGGTTTACGAAATTCATCGTGTCAAGGCACTAGATTACATCTGTCGTTAGCCGCAACTTTGAGCACCATGCGGTTGGCTCTTCGGCTCCGTTTCATACCAATTTTAAGGGTGAGTGAATAACATATTCAAGTAACTCGAGGGTGTTTGGTAATGGACCTCGTAATTTTGAACAGTGGTCAAGTGACGACGACAACCTGATATGACACCCCTTTCTAACTTCCACCCACACAAACCAGGATGACGTTGAGTCTCGACAGATTTAACGTGCATCGCCCCCCTACACGACAGGTCTACAGCGGTACTAGGCTCGAACTCATGACACGCCGGCCACGAGTCCATTACCTTGACCACTAGGCTACCGGAGCCACCCAATTTTGCGGGACAGCATCATGGGGATGGTCAGAGGGGTTCTCTGACTCCACTTCTTCTTCCACCAACTCTACTAGAGGACTTAAAGCGAGAAATTCTCATCACCAAATTTCAAAAATTTAAACAAAAAACAATTGGGGTGACAGGGCAATAAAAAATGCTTTGAAAACAAAACTCTAGTTGAAAGTATCCCAAACAAACAACGACATTTTATTTCCCGTTACTTTAGCAACTCAAATGAATAACCAGAAATGCAAGCGATGAAGCAAAAACGCATTTATGGACCAAACAAAGCAGTTGTGCGAAGGCGCATTAAAACAAAGTGCCGTATTTTTCGACGAACCTTTCATTCTCTAAAACGAAAACGCTTAGCTGACATTAAAGCAAGAAATATGTTTTTTCTGAACCATCACATACCGCAATTACTGCTAAAATGGAGATGAAAAAACCTTGCTGAAAATGGCGCAAATATGTAGCATGAATGACAATCGCAACAGAATCTTGAAATTAAACTCACACAATCACTGATCCTCCAAAGAAGGGAAAGCCTTGTAAAAGAGTGCTTTTGTTTTCTTTAGAAGAACTAATGCTTCTCTTGTTATTTTTGCTTTCAAAACATATTCAGGAAAGCAAGATTTACGTTTCTTTCGTTCTTCAAATGGAAAATGGTCCTACTTTTTTTGTTATTTTGCTTTTCGTAGCAATCGTTTTGAAGTGATGATGTACTTTAACTGTAAGGACTACATTCTTTTTTTATTCTTCTTTGTTAAGACAGGAAAAGTCTGTTTGGGAAAAATCCTGTTACTTTTCTCCATTCTCTTCATTCATGCTGATGTTGTCGTTTTTGTGCTAATTTTTAATTCAAACTGCATGCCGAATCGTTTCTTGTGAGTTGTTTTTTTTCTTTTCTACAGATCTGGTTCTTGTGGAAAAAAAATAGTGAGAAGAGATTTGAATGAAATCTTAAGAAATCGCCAAAGTGTCGAGATTGAAATTCGATGTATATTTGAATTAATTATTTGTTTTTAGGCATTTAAAAACATTCTTCTCTTTGCGTAATCCTTTGAGTTCAAAACAGGGACTGGAGTTTTCCATGTGTTTTTGAGATTTAATTTCTTGCTATTGCATCAATATTTTTTCATGCTTCTTATATTTCCTTTATATTTACTTGCGTTATTTAAATTTCCAGTGTTTATCCCTTCAATAAATTATGTAATATTTTTCATTTTCAAATTTTATTTATTCGCACGAATATTTTGATGATATAATGGATTTGAAATTGCAAATTAAGGATATAGTTTTTAAAAAAAGGTTTATTTAAAAACCTAAATATTTTTAACGTGCAATTCATGCAAATTTGAGTAGTTTCTAGATCTAGAGAATGTTCAAGCTCATGTGACTTGAAATATCGATAGTCTATGTTTTAAATTTTATTTTATCATACTTAAGTTTTCATGAGGGCGTTAAGCGAATGGTTAAATTACGGTAATTTTTACGTTAACTAAAATTTACGACTAATAAATTCTTTACTAGTAATTAATAATAATAGGTTTTTAAATACTTAAAGCTAACTAGTAATTCTGATTTTCTTGAAATAGATGAGGATTCAATATTTATTGAAACAACAAAGATGCTTAGAAGAATAAACACATACATTTGCTTTGGTTATGGTTATATGTTAATAAACACAATCAATAATTTTACAATAGGGCTACTGTAAAATAATATGTACGGTGATAATATAAATTATATTTAATTTTTTACTTACGTTGCTAAAATTAATTAATGCAGCTATAATTATAAAAAAAATTATTATATTTCAAAACTTGAAACAGTCCGGTAAATAGAACTTGTTGGATAATTTCTGTAGGTTTTGTGTTTTTTGCAAACTTCTTAAAAACTGCAAATGCAAAGTTTCTTAACAACCGCCTTCTTAGAGGAAATCAGTGTTGAAATTTGGCATATTAAAACCTCATTTAAAATGAACAGGATGCGTTGTTTGATGCATCTTTACCAGTTGTATCGGGTAGATGGAGATGTATGAGTCGGAAAAAATATTCCTTAATCCATTAACACTACACGTTAACCGAGGACTGTTCAATCTAGTTGAACCTCTGTGATAGTACGGAGCGTTTGCATTTGGTATGATGTGGATCTTTTGATATGTGTAGATACAATTTTAAAAAGTGATAAAGACGTAAGCATCATGCCGGATGACCTATATCGATTTATGTCCATCGTAAATTTCGAAGTATTTGTGTGTGGGGGCAGTTTCATCAGCACAATGTGACACTACAAACAACAAGCGGTTTCAGAAACATCCTTCGGATTTTATATACTTCTATTGGCCACTTAAATATCCAGATTTAAGCATTGTTGAACATATCCAGGGAGTCCTGCCACTTGCTGTTCAGAAAAAATCATCACTTCGTACTTCTATCAATTTGTAGATTGCTCTGCATGATTCTAATTGTGAGTTCCCTTCGGGGTATCTTCAGTGAATAGTTGAGTTCAAAGCACATCCTGTTGCTAAAATATTTGCGCCCGTGGAGATTCTCCACAAAATTAGACTAGTTAACCGGTTTTTCTCTTTCTCCTCAGTGTAGAACAGTTGTAATAAGACATAAGATCAGACATTGATTCAGCATAAAACAATTGATTCCCAATGTATATGAATTTAAAAAGGATATACCGTTACTATCTTCCAATTAAACAAATAATTTAACAGTTAACTGGACGAAAATGTAAAATTATGTCTCCATCGTAGGTACAAAGAATGCTTCATGACTTCGGTACTATAGTGACTTTTTTCTCTAATTAGATCAGGAGTTGTTAAAGACTTACACTGAAACTTTATTATCTTGAAGTTTATAATTCCAATATTTTGTTTCATATGTTGGCATTAGTTCAAATTAGTCTATAAAAATAACTCAGTTACTCAAAATATATGAAACAAAAGGCTTTAGTTCAAAGTATTGGTTTATCAATCACATATTTTTCCGAGCAATTTCGTAAGGAACATTAGTGCACCATTAAAACTCTGCATCTCACAAAAATTGCCTTCAAATCTTCAATCTAGTCGCAGGAATGAATATCCCAAAATATTACCCTACTTTCCTCTATCACTGCAACTGTAACCTAGCCAAGTATTTATTCCCCAGTGTTCGCACACGATGCTAATATAGGGAAAGACGATATTCCACCGCTTGGGGTCTTTCTGCCCTCCCCCAACCGATTTGAAATCCGGTCGACTTTCTGAGGATGTCTTCAGGGAAATAAAGATTCAAATCAATTTGTGATGAAAGTTGGTCTATCATGAGCGGTGAGGCGGAATCAGAGGGTATGCAATCCTCCAGAGGGTGGATTGTTGGTATGCACTTTCGAACAAAAGTGTTCCTATTTCTGGTGGATGATTCCGAATCATCACCACAACGCTTCATTGATTGCTGATGATGTTAGGAAGTTAGTTAGGTCGAATTGTTTAGGGTGTCATATTCTGTATTTCAAAGAATGGTAGACACTTGTGGTAAATAAACTCTGGGAATTTTCTTATTCAAAAAAACGAGTGGTGTGTCGAAAATTTTCTAATTTCTTCTCTATTCGTTTATGAAAAATTTGTAATTAAAAATGTTAAAACCTTCACTGATTACATTACACCTCTGTGTGACCAGTAAATACATCAGAGAGGAATAATCGTTCTTACAAAATTTATGACCTACTATTGCATGCATGTCTGCGCGCTTGCGCGCAGAAAAATTGAAAATGCTCAATTAATATAGTTTGGGAGATATTTTATACTTGTTTTGGCATTGTTCATTTGTGTAAAACTTTCGTTTCACATTTATTAGTGAAGACTGTTAGAATTTCTTGGAACGATTCTTCATCATTATTTCTTAATCGGTAGACATTTATAATGTTTGATTTAATTTCAAAATTATGTGACGAAAAGTTTGAGATTAAAAACCTTTTTTAAAATTCCTACAATTAGTTCGCTCTCTCCCTATATATATTTTTTGATTTATATATA
>BMAV01023025.1:589821-601608 GCA_019973955.1 Trichonephila inaurata madagascariensis | reverse complement strand
TGATGTATGGGGGTTGGGAAGAAAAGGAATAAATAAGGAAATCCTCTAAAATAAGTAAATTCTTCACAAAACACTGTTAAGGTCCTTTTATTGTATTCCAAAGTCTTCGGAATAATTTTATGGATAGCAGGGCACAAAAAAATATCGTTCTTCGGAAAGACGTATATATATGTCCGGAGCAACTATTGCTTTGGCTGGGCGAAACGTCTATATACGTAGGTGGCATTTAAGAGATTAAATTCGTATTGTAGCTTTAGCGTCAAAGTGTAGTATTATTGAATTACATTTTTATTGTATGGAGGGGGGTACGATGAAAATTATAATTGAATATTGGGTCGCAAATACTGAAAGTTTGAGAAGGGATAAATTTTTTCAGAGCTTTGCTTACCATTTGTTGTAAAAAGAAGAAATTTTCAACTATAAAATTATCCTCTAAAACTAACTTCGCTTACATTGTCTTTCCGAAATATTACGACACAAGTATTAAACGATACATTTTATCAAAAAAAAAAAAATCCAATTACATCTAGATATTGTTAAAATCATTACAACTCACAATTCCTTTCATCGAAAATTTCACTCCTACAATACACTCCGTTGCAAATTACCGATTTCTTTCCCTGTTACCACACTCCCCCGATCAATTTCCTAGAATAGAAACTTATTTCCAGTATACCATACCATAACAAACAAACGAGCAAACTAACCCACTTCATTTTCTTTTCATCCGTATTTTATCGAGCCTGTAAGTTTCATAAACTTCTAACCGATGTTTGCTTCGTTTGTTCCGAAAAAGAAAAAGAAGTGATGTAAAAAGAATTTGAAAAAGAAAAAGGGGAAAAAAATTAAACTTTAGGGGTGCAAGGAGGAGAACTCATGCCCTGAAATCAGACGCCACCATGACACACTGAGGGTGGATTAATCTAGCAGATCCTACAAAATCCCTTTTACTGCGTGGGTGGCAAGAAATAGGTTTCTGGTGGGGGGAACTCAGAAGGGGGAAGGTTTCCTAAAATGAATCTTTCTCAGCGAGTGTAATTTAGAGATGCCGATATTGATTTTTTTTTTTTAAGTATAACTTTTTTTTTAATCGATGGAACGTATGTTATCACTGGTCTTCCCATCGCAGTTTTCGAGCAAAAAAATCGATCAGAGGTGGTTTTAAGGTAAAGGGCATAGACTATATGGAACTTTACTATGGTGGGTTAGAGTGGGTAAAGACATAAGAGTAAGTATCCATAAAATCTAATAATAGTAACGAATAATAGGTTAGAGCAGTGCTTCTCAAACTGTTGATATTCGCGACTCAATTTCCAGTCATAAATTTCATCGCCCCCCCCATACAATAACAATGTATTGAATGTAGTAACAATGTATAATACTTTGACACTAAAGCTACAATACGACCTTAATTATAAATCGTATAAATTACCAAGATACGTAAGCATTAAATTTTGTATATGATAAGCCCATGGAAAAATCCCAAGTAATTAATTACTTCACTCGTTCTTAACTTGGTATCAAGTATATTGTGCCGTACTGATACATTTATAAGCATGGGATATTACATAGTATATCAGAATAAATGTGTATTTTATTTTTTATTATGTTAGAATATATTTTATATTTTGCTTCCTTTTAGTAAATTGATAATTTTTTAAATAATCTTTTATTTTCGACATGCTCGCGCCCCCCTAGGGAGGCGCTCCCCACTGTTTCAGAAACACTGGTTTAAAGGATAGTATAGTGAATTCATGAGTCTCTCTCCTCGAAGGTGTGCGTTCTTTAAATACAAGTATTGACTTCTAGGTACTGCAGAAATTGATGCTCTCCTGTGGTGGCCACGGACATCAAGTGATCTTGTTCGTGAACTCGGGATCGGTGTTGTGTCTGTTGAGTCGAAATTTGATGTCATGGTGGTACAGAAGACTCGCCGAGTAGAGAGGTGGTCTCCATTGCCCTATTAAGTGTGATTTGTGATACTTTATTGTGGTTCAAAATTATAAAGTTCGTCGTCAATTGTACTTGTGTAACGCTGAAATAAGAGATATTAATAAATTATCAATCTTTCCTCTACGGGGTTTAGTATATTTTATTAATATACAAGGTGAAACCCCTGAGATGTCTTAGGGATGTTTTCTAAATTCAGATCCTCCAACTGGTCAATCAGTACTTGTTTTAACTCCCTTTTTTACCTAGCGTAAACATTCCAGATGTATATTTTTAATAATTATTCTGGTCTTTCACTTCTTTCCCAGCAAATTAACGATCATTTGGCATAGTGTGGCAAAATATATGCCTATATATGCTAAATGAATGCCAAATATTCTTATTTAAATTTAACCAACACATGAATGAAATCCCATCACTGCAAACTCATTGCTCAGAGTTTAAATAAAGTAATCACAAGACCCTTTTAAATCTCTGGTTTCATGTTGCTGTATTAGATCAGATAAACTGTTAAAATAGGTTTTATTGTGTTAATTATAACTCATACTTTTAATTGAAAAAAAAAACAATGGCGTCATGATTAACAAAATGTCATTTGATGTTGTTCTTGCTTAGTTATTAAGAAATAGGCTTCAAACTTTGAATGCCTTTTCAAATCCATAACTACTCCAATTTTAATATAAGTTGGTGAAAGTATGACGCGCGCGCGTGCAAAGTATAATATCTGACGTCATTTGGTGAGAGAAAATATTGTTTACTATCGAGACAGTACGAGATAATCTACTCGCTGAACCACATGATAGGAGTAAAAATCAGTGCCGAAAGTATGAGTTGTTAATTTTTAATAAATTATTTTATTGATGAATCTTTTACTTTAGTTTAGTAAGAAAGGTTTACACTTTAGTTAAGTATTTATATTTTATAAATATTTAATTTATTGCGTCCTTAAAATTTTGAAATACATTCAATACCTCTACAACATTCGACTTTAAAGTATGATGACAATGTCTATTCAACATTAAAGCATTGGAGACAGAATTACAAATATATCTTATGTCAAAAATTCTAGAGCCGCTGCTTAATACTTGAACCCAGTTTTTTAACTGGGAGAGATATTTTACCTCTATAGATTTATTAGACCAACTTTGGCTTATATTTATCCTAATTCAAAACACATATTTTATTTCATTTATTTCTGTGTTTATTAGTAGCAAACAAATTTTGTATTTTTTTACCTTTTCTCACCAAATTTTGCTTGCTATTCATCCAATCCCATCTTTTATTTGTGTTAAAGATTTAAGAGCTTACAAACTAAATTATAAACTAAAAGTATATACTTACAAACAAAATTTTATTTTTAAAATGACTTTACTCTAAAAATAATTTAATATTAACAAAAAAAAGTTGTATTATAAAATTTTAAATATTTATTTCATTTAATTTTTATTTATTTTATTTTGTTAAAAAAAAGATTTGCAACAAACATTTACATGCTTTTGAATAGAGAAGCTTAACATGGTACATACCTTGTGTTTACATTTTCTTTTATTATATTTTTATTCATCTTTTTTTTTTAATTTTATTTTTTGCCCTTTCTTTTTTCATTTACTGCAATTGTCAATTCTTTATTTTTATTGAGGCTGATATATTTTTTTATCCTAATGTTTCTGGAAGAATTTTCCTTTTGTTTTCTAAAATCTTACATAAAAATATGCATATTATAGGATTTTTTATGGTAAGAAAGATTTATGTGCTGGAAAAAAAAGCACGCTTTTATTGCCAGCGGGGTAATTATATTGTAGGAAAAAAACATCAGGATATATGCTAATACATTTCATGTACACAGGCTATGTTCTAAACACTTTCATGCATTTGTATCTACTGAACCTTTAGTTTGAATATATTATAAAATTAAACCAAGTATTTTTTTTTCTTTTTCATCTAAAGTTCAACCTCTTAGTTCATAATTGAAAGAGGAATCACCTCTTTATTCTTTTTCGGGAGTCATGTCTGGTTTAAAATCCAAGTAAAGAGGAAAAATATTTCTCAATCACAAGTAGGTTGAAATTCAGAAGAAATATTTTATTTGTGTTTTTCTTCTTAAAGTTCCAACAAGACAATTTTCTATTTAATAATATTATAACAATCATTTTATTTGTTCATAATGTATATATTTCAATACATACTAGTGATACTGGTCGATTTAACATGGTCAGGTATTATATTATTTTTTGCTTTGCTAATAAAATAATTCAAGCCTTAAAGAAGTTATGATCTAAACGAACTGACTTAAACAAATTGATTTGTTTAATTATGATGGAATAAAATGTTATAATTAAATCTCATAGGAACTATCATAAAATACGTTATAGAAAAGGATAATTAGACCCATTCACATGGTGAAAATGTTCAAAGTAGGCAAAAAGATATATTTTAACCGTAAACTCTATAAACTTCTTTTTTCAAACAGCCGATATCAACTTTGGTTCATTTATAGTCTCCAGTAATACACTATAAATTGAATTTCTTGATTATCAACTTCTTTCTAGAATATTTTATGCATTATTTAGCCTAAACGAAAGGTTATCATAATAATTATAAAAGAATCATCAGAACACACTTCAACATTATATACTTGTACTTAAAATTTAAATTATTGTTCTTTTTGCTCTAAAATGGTTTCCATTTGAATACCTAGAGATTAGACAATTCGTTCGTTATTATTTTTAATGAATTTATAAAAAGAGATTTTATAATACAATTATATAAGTAAAATTTGTTCTAAAATTAAAAAAAAAAATGTATTAACTTTTTTTTAGTTCTGTTTATTTTAGACAGATTTCTGCAAATTTCTATTGTCACGTCTAATTCCAATTCCCCAAAGTAAATTTTATTCCATGATTAATTACATAAAACATTGAAGTACGAACAAAGGAAACAATTTTGTTCTAATTTAAGTAATTCAAGTAATTCTCTTTATAAAAAAAAAAAAAAGACACAAAACATAACTAGTTTTCATTATTTTTCCTCTTTTAATCTCTTGAATCCCGCAGACAATGAGAAAACCGCAAAGAGAGTATTATATTTATTTATTTTTTATTTCCTTATGAAAATTCTTCACAGCTCAAGAGTTTTAATTTATTATTTCCTTAGAGGAAAAACAGAAAAATAGAATAAGAATATTAGAAAACTTTACGATCATAAAATTTCGTTTTATTAAGCCTAGTGCTATTTGAAAAAAAGTGTGAAGTATAAATTATGTTCATAATCAATAACATCTTAAAGTGTGTGCAGGTTTCAAGTTCTGCTCAAAATATTGCCGCCGATTGTTTAGCAGAAGTACAAAAGAGATGCAGAAACAGAGAGTGACATCTCTTTTTATTTGTATGGAATAAAATGCAAAGATGCAGACAAAAAATTGCTAAAGGGAGAAAAAATTAAAAAAAAGAAAAAAAAAAAAAAAAAAGGTTTAGATTGCTTTAGATGTGAACTTCTTATTTAAACCGTCTCTGTATACTTATCGGTAACATATTCCAAGATGATTAGACTGCTCTTGAAAGCAATCAGCATATCACGGGCTTGGTCTTCTTTTCACTTCAGTTCCGAACTCGACAAAATCGTCAATTCAATTAGATCCAATGATACTAATGAAGTTTTTGAAGTCTTTAGACAATGGAATTAAGTATTATGGCGTTTAAAGACTAGGTAAAAGAAATATATGGTAAAAAAAAGAGTTTAAGAATAAAATGGAATTGAGAATTAAATTCTTTTTTTTTCACCTTACTTGAAGAACTTTTTTAAGGGGACGCTTAAAACGAATTTAAAATGTAAAAGGATAGAAAAATCTACCTCTGCTATCACCTCTGGTGACGAAAATAATTAATTTTGAAACCTCTTTTTCGATTTGAGTTTTTTTTTTATAGCGCTTACCGAGATCTGAACCAATACTGGAAAATTTAATCAACGCCGTCTTGGGAAGTGTTAATGCGAAATGCACGGATCCATCACGGAGTGGTTTAGAATTAAATTTTTGTTTTACACTTAAGAAAAAAGTTAGAAAACATACTTTTTATAGAGGCTCACTGTAAATACTCTAAAAATTTCTAGTCTGTTAGATTTGTAAAGATCCGCAACGCGCATTGTAATTGCAAGACAGCTTTTGTATATTGAATTAGAAAGAACTTCGAATCTTTCAGTGATTTTATCCCAGTTAAAGAACATGTCCTTACATGTTTTATTCAGTTAAAATAACGAGTCTCAAAGTTATTCTCTGACTTGAGAAGTCCCATTTAAAACAAAGTAAAGTGATATCGGTACAAACCTGACGAATTGTTTTATATCATAAGAAGTTTTATCAAATACTGTGAAGAGAAAAACTTCTAAAATTTCACGAAACACGAATTAACAAGAATAATTACAAATTCTTCTGAACAAATTCTTGAATTAACAGATGAAAAATTAATCTAATTAAATAAAATTTAAATGTTAAGTCTCAATCTTCATTGTTGGAAAGCAAGATTTCTTATCATATTTTTGGTTTATCCACTCTATTTACACTTCTTAGCAGATACAATTTTTTTTCAAAGATACTTTATATACTATATTCGAACATAATCCATGTGCTGGAATTAGGACTCAAGCCCTCAACAGAACTTTTCCATCATACTCACAACTTAAACCATTTTTTTTTATTGAGAACATTTACAACCTCGTGCACCACAAAGTATCACCCGGGGGCTTACATAGAAGTAAGCGTGAAACACACATCGCATAGAAAAGAAGGATTATATCACAAACATCTATGTCTTACCCGGGATTCAAACCCAGACCCTACGGCACTGCAGTCTGCGTCACTAACCACAATACCGGATGGGCGACAACTTTAACCATTGGACCAACATTGTCTTCTTAAACTAGTGGTTCTCAAACTTTCAATACTTGCCACCCAATACGAAATCATAATTTTCATCGCTCCCCCTCCATACAATAATTGCGTTCCTCCGGCGTATGTAAGCGTCTCGCTCAGCCAGTGCGTAAATTACCTAGAACGTATACATACGTCCTTCAAAAATATGATTTTTTTTGTGTTCACTACTATCCATAAAATTGTTCCGAAGGCTTTGGAATGCAATAAAACAATCTAGTCAGTTTTTACGAAGGATTTACTTATTTCAGAGGAATTTCTTATTTATTCCCTTTCTCCCCCTCCCCAAACTCCACACACGTATGCATACGTGCAAAATGGTGGCATTGGGGAGCGAATCGCGTAACTTTCAATCGACAGTCAAGGGATTAATTATTAACAGTACAAATGATGCAGATAGGTGCTAATTTTTGAATATAATTTTATATATGACCAGCCAATGGGGTCACTGGTAATTATGAAACTTGTTGGCAACTTAGTATTTTTAAATTAATTAATAAATACATTGTGCAGTACTGATACATTTATAAGTGTATTATTACAGAATAAATGTGTTTTTCTAATTTTTTATTATGCCAGAATGTATTTTTTTTGTTTGCTATCAATAAATTAATTTTTTAAATAATCTTTTGTTTTAGACTTTTCAATATGCCGCGTCCCCTTCTTGGGTTATCACGTCCCCCTAGGGAGGTGTGCCCCACAGTTTGAGAAGCCCTGTCTTAAACAGTCTGATAAGAAAATATACAGGACTCTCATAATTTAAAATTTAACTATTCAGTTTAACTGACTACACACTTAAAAACTACTGTTAAAAATAACATTTAAATTAAGCCAAATTGTAAAATACTAGCTTTGTTAATCGAAATACCATAATTTAATTTCACTTTCAGGGGGGAGGGGAATAAAGGGAAGGATTGCATTTTACTCAAGCTGAGACTCAAATCTCTCTTATAGCAACCAATATTTTGACTGTGATACGATTTCAAGAGTTCGCTTTCTTTGATATGCTTCCAAATAACATCGCAAACAATCACAGTGTAGATCAAGTTTAAACCAACAACTGGAATATTCAACAGAATATATATAATTGATTGCATATAATTTTAAAAAAAAATTTTTTTTTACTAATTGGACTATTTTAAGGTGACCATTTTTTGCAATGAAAATGAGGACGAAAAATTTAAGAAAAAATTACAACTTAAATATATGAAACGTTTTATTAATTCAAACAAAAATACGTTAATTACGCTCTTACATTCTTTTTAATTATTATCTTAAAAGAGTATTTTTCCATTGAATGATTTTTTTTGTCAACATATCATTTTCTTACGTATCGGAAAGTTCCGGCAAAAAATATTCTTCATACTGAATTTTACGGTAAGAACTGTAGATAAAATATTAACATTCAATTTTGATTCTCACTAGTCGCTTCACAAAAATCATTATCAGCTGAAAAAAAGCTCTTTCAACTGCTGCATTAGTTCCAGGGCAGCACAACATAAATTCAACAAGAATAATTACATTTTCATATGGAATATGTTTATTTTTGAAATGGTTTAAATAATTTCACCCATATTCTACAAATTTCATAGCATGTTGATTTTCCAATTGTTCTGATTTATTAGAATTTAAATATACATTCAGTCTTCTAATATCTTCAAACAGACAATTGTTATCGATTTTATTATCAAGCATTTCTTCCCATTAAAGAAAAAAAAAAAACCCTCAAAAACAGTTCGCTATATCCGCCCAATTTACTTGCGACAAAGTCAAAAAATACCATTGAAAACTATTATTTCCTGTGACACTTGTTTCAGACCATTCCTCGACATTTTGGCAGCATGTTTGGTTCATCTGTGAATACAGAGATTAACAGAGATCAGTTTTAAAATATTGAAAAGGAGGACAAAATGGAGGACACTTTTCGAGGAAGGACAGAACCTATGAAAGGAGGACGATTGGTCACCTAAACAAATAGCATTAACAGATTATGATTTTTCTTAATTATCC
The DNA here is from genome assembly GCA_019973955.1 of Trichonephila inaurata madagascariensis. Lineage (NCBI taxonomy): Eukaryota > Metazoa > Arthropoda > Arachnida > Araneae > Nephilidae > Trichonephila > Trichonephila inaurata. The sequence goes on along the minus strand of BMAV01023025.1, from coordinate 592,724 downwards.
CACTACTTTTTTTCTGACAATTCTACATTAATTTATCTTCACTAATACGTATTTGTGTCATTTAAGCTTTCTGAAATCATAATAGTGAAATTTAACTAGAATAAATATTCGCACACACACAGTATTTAAAGCATATAGAAATATCCACCACATATGTATACAAAACAAGGAGGTAAGTAGGAGATAAGATGGCTGACACAAACCGGCATAAGACGACCTGCTTTCTTCAGAGGTAGTATTTATATTGAATATAATGTTTCTGCGTCGCATTTACTTTCTCCTATTATGAAGGCTATATTTTTCAAATTTCTATACTTATATTATATAAAATCTCACTGATTTTTATTTAATCTACTCGATCATATACAGGAGCCACAATAGAAGAAGTGTAGGCTATGAACTACCAAACCGAAGATGATTGATTGAAATCAAAGACCACTTGTTGAAGCATATTATGCAAAATATAGAGTTCAAAGTATGAGAATGAGTTATGAGCACAAATATTATCCTATTGACATTAATGCGACTCATAACTTTGAGGTCATTCTCTTATAGTACTCACGAAGTTATTGATTAAAATTCGATTGCCATTAAACTAACCAACTAAAATAAATTAAGGTCGACAATGAAGTCGTTACTGATTTTGGAACATAGACTTTGAAACTCAGCATTTGGCGCTTATCTTTTAAGGTAAGGTCTAGCTGATACGCGGGGATAGTTTCACACAAAATCTTCGTTATTATTATTATTTTTTTTTATTATGGAAATCTTTTTGAACCATCTCTCGAACGTCACGGTTTCACGGGAGTAAGTGAAATGACTGTGTAAAATTTTTACTAGTATTATAAACGTGAAAGTTTGTGTGGATGTTTGGTACTCTTTCACGCAAAAACAACTGAATGAATTTTAATGAAACTTTGCACTTATATAGGTTATACATCAGAATAACACATAGGCTATAATTTATAAAGATATTGTGTGAAGTGTCCAAAATATAACGATAATTGTCAAGTAAGCAGGAAAAAATTCTGCCATCTGCAAAAAAAGCCCGTGACAGCATATATCTATCTTTTATGTGTGAATATGTGTGAAGCAAAACTTAGCATTTTGTTTAGTCTACGCCAGGTGTCAGGAACTGCGAAAGCTTGAACAGGCGGAGTGTGAGGGTGATTACAATTTTAACATAAAATAAATACAACTAAAGTAATATTAACTACCAGATATAAATTATTTATACTATTTTAAGCGTTCATTACACAAAATGTGTAACAATGCGTTACTATTGCTGAGCAGAGATCAGCTTATTAAGGTTTTTTCGATAAAAAAAAAAAATCATTTTTATCAGCTATTAGATCTACAGACTTAAAATGTAACAGATTTTTTTTTTATTCAGCTGAGATATATGCAAAAAGCTTTATTTTTTTGGTTTAATTTGCAATTCATGTAAAATTAACTCATTTAAAACTTCTTTATCCTTCACTCTGTATTGTTTAATTTTTCAATTCACCCTTGCGAAGAACGGGTATAACAGCTAGTGCTACATAAATAAACAAATTGTCTCCATTTGTCTCTCGGTTTTTCTAGTAAAATAAGTCATAAGATAGCGAAAAAACCCTGGGAGAGAAAGAACTCAAATGTCGTGTTTAATCAAATAAATACAATGCGATCGGAAACAGATTCGCAATGTAATATTTATTACGAACAAATATCTAGTCTAACCACAGTTGCGTGGGTGATGGCGCCGTCGTGTCCAAAGCTGGAGTTGACTCTAGAAAGCATCAAATTCATCCTCTAAAAATTTTTTTTTTCTGTTTAAAGTAATAGCGCAGTTTAAAATGATAAGTCAATGCCTTCAGGAATCGATAAACTGGTAATAGTAAACTTAGTACATAAATATTTCTAAATCTTTTAGTATTTACTGAAATCTGTAAGAGAATTTCTTGTTAAGGTAAACTTTGCAGTAAAATGTTTTTAGCTTAGGATTAGTTTCAAATCTGTAAGTGTTTTTTGAGAAATTCAAATTATATTGATATATAATATTATTCAATAGTTGATGTAAAGTATTTATCATTCATTAATTAAAATTCATTATTGAACGGAACACAAAAAAATATCAGCTTAAGTATTGAAACTTATTCGTCAAAAAATGTTTCTTTTGCAGAGTTAGAAATAATCTAATTTTTTTTCAATGATGAATTTTACTTATTTTTTTTTCGAGTTTTGTCTTTTTAACAAATGCAAATTAGCTCTATTTCCATACTCCGGGGTATTTATTTGGCTAACTTTTAATATCCAGATAATAAGACTAAACGAACAAAAAATTCGTTTTATTTAAAAAAAATATGTAGCAGTACATCTCATCCCAATGGGCTTAACTATTACTAGTTTCTTCTGAAAGAAATATAACATTTTCAAACATAATTAATAACGAGACTAAGTAGAACAACATGCCAATTTCAAGAAAAATACAAATTTAAAATTTATATCCAAATTTTAACACATGAAAACTTTAATTATTCGACAGCTAATTTTGAGGTGTAGCAATTAAGTTAGATTGCTCACGGTATGAATTCAACCACAAGCGCGCGCGCTATCCAAGTATTCTTTTAATAATTCTCTAATGCAGTGTTTCTCAAAGTGTGGGGCGCGCCCCCCTGGGGGGGCGAGCATATCGAAAATATAAAAGATTTTAAAAAAATTAATTTCCTGCTATGAAGTAAGAAAATACTTTCTGACATAATAAAAAATACACATTTACACTGATAGAATTTATTAGTATTACTTCATCAAACATAAAAGCTTTCATTTCGATACATTCATTATCTATTTGATCCTATAACTAAATAAAATACATAACATTTTGTTTTATTTGCTGTAATCCCACGATGAGAGATTTTTTTTTT
>BMAV01023025.1:560979-589510 GCA_019973955.1 Trichonephila inaurata madagascariensis | reverse complement strand
TTTTTTTTGAGACTCTAGGTAGACTCCTTGTGTGCCGACAAGTATAATACAAGGCTTACAAACGTAAGTCAATACTCAACAATAGTGATAGGAAGTTACATGTAGAAGGAAATATTCACAAATGGGAACCACACAAAAGGGGGGGGGGAAGTGAATACAAACACAACAAATACAGAAAGAAATACAAGATTGCTCACATGCGAACGGAGATAATCAAAAATTAAAATTATACAATGAGGAAGATAAGAAAACATAATCACAAAACATTTTCAAAATACAAATACATAAAGCATACATACACACATAGGCATATACACGTATATACACACACATACATACACACATATATATTCATGTACAGAAAATGTTAACAAACACACAAAATTTACAATCTAAATAATACAGTAATAAATGCTATTTATGTATGCACAAAACGATGTGTAAGATGATTTGCCTTGAACAAAGGCAGAGAAAGGAGGAGGCCACACTATTGTTCTTTTGTAGGCAATTCATGAGTGTACGTCTTTCCGAAGCGAATTTAGTACAAGCAAGAATATCAGATGCTTGGCATTCTGGACTGCGTCACTGGAGCAAGAACACTGATCAGTAGGCGACAAATTGAAGCGCTTCAAATAGGATTTAAAGTTACCATGCCCAGTTAGAAACTGGGTAAGTTTAAAATTAGGTTGAAAGTCCTGAGCCTTTAAACGGTTCTGAATAGAAGGAATAAATTCCTTGGTGAGATGCGCATTATTTGAACTTTGGTACAAGTTATTCCACTCGAAAATAATCTTTTCTTTAAAAACTTTCTTATAATGTGATTTTGGAATGCTCATAGGAATCAGATCGTTTAATTTTGTCGCTTCTTTCGCAAGCCAGTCAGCACGTTCAATGCCATAGATTCCCGTATGTCCTCGAACAAAAGAATAGAAAACGTGTACTCCTCTGCTTCGAAGAAAATTGAGATAAATATGCGTTTTAACAATTAGTTCATTTTGGGAATTAATGTTATTAAGGCACACAAAGATGACAGAGAATCGCTGCAAATTAAGAAATTCGATGAAAGGATTTCGTTACTGCAGATCCAATTCGTTTTATTTAAAAGAAATATGTAGCAGTACATCTCATCCCAATGGGCTTAACTATTACTAGTTTCTTCTGAAGGAAATATAACATTTCAAACATAATTGATAACGAGACTAAGTAGAACAACATGCCAATTTCAAGAAAAATACAAATTTAAAATTTATATCCAAATTTTAACACATGACAACTTTAATTATTCGACAGCTAATTTTGAGGTGGAGCAATTGTTAGATTGCTCACGGTATGAATTCAACCACACAAGCGCGCGCGCTATCCAAGTATTCTTTTAATAATTCTCTCCTGTGTTGCTTTTTTTTCTGACTAGAATATTTTAATGTGAAGCTAAATTATTTATTTCAGCTCGTTTCTTAACGTATCTGTGAAAATTTACTCCAAAAAGGGAATATAAGCACACTACAAAAACACAACAGTGCAGAAGAGAATAAAATCGCAATAGATGAAAAATAAGAGATAATCCCTTAACGTTAATAAAAAGTTCTCTAAGAAAGGATCGTGCTTCATTCAATGACCCCAATCTTATCCTTTCATTTTATTTATTTATAACCCAAAAGGACAATTCAGCAAATATTAACTTTAAGGCGAAACACGTGAATGCAATTAATTTAAGGTATCCGAGTACGTTCGGAACCGTGATTTTGCAAAAGCGTATAAATGGATAATATTTATGATATTTAGTGTCACTTAGATTAGAAAATGTATATAAATTGTTTTAAGAGTAGTATTACAATAAAAAGTTATTTAAGTACAATATTTTAACAAAAAAATGAACATAGAATGACCCATTTTCAAAATATTCTTCTTTTGTGAAAAATGCTTCTATTATAATAATATTTTGCCTGCATATAGCTCAGAACTTTGTACAGAGGCTCAACTAGAATTTTTGAAATATATAGCTTAGAAGTGGGTTTATCCATGTTTTACGACAATAGAGGGGAGAAATTTTAAGAAAAAAACGCCGATTTTATTTCAAATGGTTGTAACTCTAAAAGTAATGTGAGTTTTTCAAAACTCATAGTTGAGCCTCTGTACAGAGGTCTGAGCTATATACAGGAAAAATATTATTATAATAGAATCCTTTTTCACAAAAGGAGAACATTTTGAAAATGGGTCATTCTAAGTTAATTTTTTGCCGAAATATTGTGTTTAAACAATTATTTTTGTCAAAATGTCCTTAAAACGATTTTATACATGTATTCTAATCTCAGTGACACTAAATATCATGAAAATTATCCATTTATGTGCCTTTTTAAAATCACGGCTCCGAACGTAGTCGGATACCTTAATCCGCAAAAAATATTTCAATTACTTTTCTCAGCATCCATTAGCTTTTAAGCGTTTAAAGTAAAAGCATGACAAATTGAAACTAATCTGTTTCACTAATCCTGGCGGCAAAAGAACGTTGTAAACAACACTTAGTCACAAACGTGTATTATACATAAATCCTACTTTTTATCATACATTTCTTGATCAAAGGCACAGCCACGTGTTTTCGTTTCTTTGAGCGAGGTCTTTAAAGCTAATCCCATACCTCATTTCCAGAGCGACAGTGAATCGATGACCGAGATTTTAATACGCTTTTCATCCCCAAGCATTGGTTTCTCCATTAGTGAAATCATTAGCGACCGCCAAATTGCCAAAATCCCCTCCGAACAAACACTCTAATTACGATTCGAATGCTTCAGCCCTTGTTAGGGGCCCCGAAGGACAACATATGCAGATTGTCCTGTTCAAAAAGCAGAGACACAGGTCAATATGAACTGCGTTTCGAATTGTAGAATTTTGCAAGTTTGCGTGAAATAACAATCTGTATTAACAGAAAAGAAATGACTGATAAATGAAATATTCTTAAATCTTTAAATAGAGAACGATGAAAAAGAATCAAAATATGAAGTAAAGTTAATTGACTCAAATGGATAACTATTATGTTTTCTTAAGTTGTCTCTGATTTAGGGTATTGAAGTAGGGTTAAGATTACTTTATAGAATCCCAACCTTCCCCTTCAGCAGAAAATTTATACCTAATAGTGTAAGACAAATTGTAGAATATGAACCACATGACTGCAAAATATAAATTAAACATACACACGCACAAGTACATTGCATAATTTGTTTTTATTTCCAAAAAAAGATTATACAGATGGAAATGTATGCCTAAAATATTTCTATAATTATATAAACATGATTATTATATCTAATTACATGTTCTAAATGTCATGGAATAATTAAAAATTTAAACAAATTTAATTTCATACCAGATTAAATTGTTCTCCTTGAATTGTTTACTTTGTTTTAGCCATAAAATATAGACCTTAACTGCTTCTATCCTGATTTCATATGATTTATCAGCGTTATAAAAATATTGCATTTGTAATGTGTGTTGGTAATATTTTCGCTCAAATCGTGTGCTAGTTACGTTATGATTTTCTAAAAAAGCTTTCACTTGTTTATCATAATATTGTAGCTTTATACCTTTTTCAAAAGCCATGGAAAGAAATTCGCGTTCCTAACCATCGATGATTTCTAAGGAGAATATTTCAATTACCTCACGATAATTTTTTTTATTGGACATCTTTCTGGGGTTATTCATTAATATGTCAGCTATAGATTTACTAACCATTTTCAAAAAAAATATAACAAAAATCATGTTTATATTAGTTATTTTGAATTTACTCATATTCACACATACTTTACAACAGGTCTAATGAAACAGGCTTGAGTATTCATTTATATTTAATGATTTATAGCCAAATTACTCAATTAATTAAACTCGATGCATTTTTAATAGTTTTTTTTAAAAAAAAATGAGTCAAAAGACTTATTTTATTTGTACAATACTTTTCAAATCATATATGTGCATACATCATACTGCGAATACTGACCTGTTAATACACTTGCTGTACACACTGACATGTGCATGCATCACATTATACATACTGACATGTACATTAATTGAATTGAGTACATTTTCTTCTTATTGTGTATGTACTGACATGTGAATACAATTACAAAATAAACTGACTTATCCATACACATACTATTGTACGTTATGATAATTCATTGTATACTGTTTTATCATGCTGTTTATATTGACAGGTGAATAAATCGAATTGTCCATAATTGTAAAATACTTTCATATTTACATGACATTGTACATATTTTCAAAATATTTACATGCTTATACCATGCGGAACATATCTCAACGCACACATAACCATGTCATTTTACACGTGCTACATACATTATTTGTCCAAAGTCCATGCCTTACATACTTACGTCATAATGATATTATGTATGAAACGTATGACGTACTTATACAATACATAACACTATACATACTTACGCTACTACTATACATCAGAATTATAACTGAAAAGCTGCTAATTTGACGTATATTCTAAAATTCTCTTTTTAAATCCTATTCTTATATCTTTAAAATAAGCCACTCGACAAATCAATAAGGGAGAAATGACTTCTCCAACCTAAACATTCCAACCCGCATTACACAACACGGAAAACAATACACAACTGAAAAGGGTAAACCATTGTCATCATAAATTCAGACCCAAATCTTGATGTATCATCATTGGTTGGGGTGTATGTATGTACAACAGCAATCGAGCCATAATTAAGTTCTGGCGGACCTATTAAAATGTATGACTGTTATATCTTAGCCTCCGGTTTGACATGGGGCCCCAAAATCAAATTAAGTCCACTGCCCGCTTTAATAAAAATGCTCGCCTGTCTTGGAAAAGGAGGCTTTAAGATATTGCCTGGGGCTGTGGAAAGGTCTGGCTCTATTGCGAAATGTGATATTTGGTTGTGTCGTTTCGCTTTTCGAAGGAAACTTATTAATCATTTGGGACTGCTTTATGGTTATTTAAAAGGATCGTGTTGCGTTTGGCTGTGCTGACAGTGTCGCCAAAGGTTACGCCAAGTTTTAACTTGGGATCATTATCGAGATTGATTGTGAAAGTATTGGAGCCGTTATCACAATTAGAGAAATAGTTGTGTAAGGAAATGATGTCTTAGAAGGTTACACATGTTTCAAAAGCGCAGCAAATTAGCTTAGTTAGGATCACGCTTCCTGTGTAAATAGTTATATGCGCGAGGTGGATGTGTTCTTGTTTTAAATGCATAAACAGTTATTTTTAGCAGTTCTAGTCGTATTAAGTGAGATATTGGGAAATATGTTGTTGTACTGAAATGAAAGAATTTTGTAATATCTGAACTAAAGATATTGGATTCTGGTTTCAATGCAATGATTAAACTTTACTGATACATCAGAGAATTTCTAAACTGGAAGGGAAACAGGACATCAGAGAAATGGAAACTTTGTATTTAAATTAAGAAAAAAAATATTATTCTATCAAGAAAAATAAATCATACCTATAATATCTTATTTTACAAAAAGTAGTTGGTATTGAGGAATAAAAGAGGGATATTGTCAGAAAATTAATAAATGTTATTTTATGGTTAAAATGTAATGAAATCGTGGAAAAAATATCGACGAAAAATTTTATTATAACAAAAATATTTAATATAAAAGTAAGAAAAGCCTTATCTCTGATTTAAATCGTTTTTTAAGCCAGTAATGGACAATCTTTTATATATTACCCCCCCCTCCAAAAAAAAAAAAAAAAAAAAGGGGGGAAATAAATTGGTGGGACAATATGTTAGATCGAAAACACAATAAAGACTAAAACGTATATTTTGAAATTTGTTTCGCTAACACTCTAATGAAATGTTTAACTCTAATGCCTGTTTACGTTTTCGATATAAATGTTAAAAAAATAAGCATATTTTAATAATTGTATGCATTTTTATCAGGGTGTTTTTCATTTTTTTTGCCTGTAAAAGCATTTAAATTTACAGAAAGTACCACAATTGTATATTTTATATCCGAAAAATGTTCCATTTTCTATAGGAAATTTCCCATCTGAAAACAAACATATTTGAATATGATTTTATTTTTAAAAAAATAAGCAGAAAATTTCAATGTAACTTTTCTGAAATCTGTGGTTGTTCAGATACAATTTGTTTTGATAAGAGGTCGTAGTTTGCTCATCACGTTCCTAGACAATTGGTTTCCAATAATCGGAATTATTAAGTAATGTTTTAATAATATATGCGTTTTAATTTTGAGGTTTTCGATTTTGTTAAAATATGCATGGTAATTTAAGATTTGTTTGTTTGAATTAACGTCAATAATAACAGAATTAAAATGTTCATAGCTGTGTGAAAAATTCTGTGCATTCTATCTGAATTTATAACTACGAATTTGGAAAATGCTCTTGCTTAAACTGACATTTTAACGTCAAATACGTAGATATGTCGATAAGTTGTTCCTTCCCCTTAATTAGCAGGCCTCGTTTACCCATTTTTGCTTGACTTTCTCTCGTGGAAAATATTATTTTACAGGAAATATTATCTTATTGTTTTTATTCTTTTTAGATTTTTTTAGGTGGTATTTCTTAAATTGCAAATGGTAAAAGATCCTTTATTGTACAGTTTTTAACACTCCTCTAAATCTAATTCATTCTATTCCATTCTCTTTTGTTCTGCAAAACATTGCACTAATGAGTAAAAAATTATTTTGCAGGACCCAAGACCAAAAACAACAGAACATTCAGCCCTGGTTGTACATATAAAGAAATAACGTTTTATAACATTCTTTTATTATATTATGATAAAAGTTGCAGGAAATTACTAAAATTGAGTCTGTTAGACAAATTTGTATTTTTTTAAATCCCCCGTGTGATATGGGATCAGAGGAAAAAAAGCAGACTTAAGTACTTGTGGTCATACAGATTTCATAGAGCAGAGGTCGCCAAAGTGGTGGGCCGCTAGAAAATTTCGCTAGTTCCCAGAAAAATGTGACTTATCACGTTAAGTAATGTTTTAAGATTCATTATGACTGCGTTCTTAGATCACATTTTTTTATAAATATATTTAATATTCACAAAATCCTATTAGTGGTTCGTGGGATTTAAATTATGAATTTATTAGTCCGTGAGGTCAAAAAGTTTAGCGACAGCTCTCATAGTGAACGTGAATCCATTTTTCAAATATAATATTCTTTCCGTTTTTTTTTTGTTTTTTTTTTTGACTTGTGGAACCCTTGGATATGCTTCTTAGAACACAGTTTAAAGACTACTATATTATACGACTCAATTTTTTTTTCAATTCCATTTGCTGTGAATGCGATTGATGTTTTTACAAAAATAAATAGTGGTCTGACAATGCCTAGTTTATTGTCTAAGGGAAGTCTAATAAAATGCTTAAAAACCTGGATATTTAGGCTCTATTCTAAAATGAATTCAATTGCAGTCACTGAAGAACAAATAGGAAAACTTACAATCTTTTTAATATGAAAGAGAATAAGAAATTCATAATAAAATTTGATTCAGAGACAGATTTTGATGCGTCACAAAAAGAAAAAAAATTTCAGGTTCAAAACATCATTGCTTTTATGCCACCTTTACTATTTAATCCTTAGTTTTGTAAACAGCACTGCATTGTGTGTTGATAAAGATATCTCAGAATATCTGTCCCGAAAGTTATTACTTTGTCCATAAAAAGATAATGGTCTCATACTAAGTAATATATTACTTTTTTTGATGATATAAACTTTATAACGATATTATTATTTCCTTAAAACAAAAACAGTGCCTACTTTGCTGATTCTGTATACATTCAATTCAAAATGTATTAAATTGTCTGCATAAATTAATAACGCCGAAAGATTAAACATTTAATCAAGTCTTTTTAAAGCAGTACTCTTCTTGAGATTGATATTAAAATTAGTTTTCACAGCATGATTAAAAAAACAAATACTGATTTTAATAAACTGCCTTTATTATGAAATTCGACACATCTTCCTTTAAAAGTGAAAAAGAATCCTAATGTTTAAAATCTCGAATAATTACAAAAATTTACATATTCTATCGGTCGTTCCTTTGATTGTAATCGCATTCAACATAGATCTTCCTTCACTGATGTGTTTACTTAAGCCTCGTTTTTCATTGTTTCTTTTCCATTTCAATAAACTTTTCGCACACAAATATAACATCCAGTCTCCGAAAAGTCATTTCAATATTCATTCTTCCAAAATGAGACTTTTCGAATAAAAAGGGCGGGCGAAGTGAGAGGAAAAGGGGGTGTAAAAGTATCTGAAGTGGGTGGAGCTTGTCGAAAACGAACTTTTCCTTCTCCCCCTCCAATATACGGTTCTCGATACAAACAAACAGATAAATTAAAACGAAAATAGAAGGATAAAAGACACAAAAAATAGATCAATATAAAATACTGTTACTGCCCCGTAATTCGGTTTTGGAGAAAAAGGCAAAATAATATGTCTTGAGATTTCGCGGAAATGAAAGCTGCTGGATTTTACTCAGGTCCTCCTAGGATTGCAGAGGGTTTTTAAGAGTCTAATTAAAACAACCAAGTCGAGTCCGTCCGTCGAAGAATGCAGACGATACAGAGGAAAAGGCCGACCCTTTTCTCCTCCCCTTCGTCATCCTTCTTCTGAGAGAGAGAGAGAGAGAGAAATGTATTTTCTGCAGGTCTTTGTAAATTAATTTTATCGATCTTTGAGTTCTTGGTTCTTAAAAGGAAAAAAAAAATCTCTTTAGAAGTCCGATGGATTTTGAAGGGATCATGCGATTGGGGAAAACAATCAAATATGTATTGTGGGTGTAAAAGAAACAATCTTTTAACAAACAAAAAAAACTAATATTGATAAACAAACATTTCTAATCGGCTTTTGTTTCTAATTTAAAAATGTGATGCAAAGACATTTTTAGATCAATAGGATAATTTTTTTCTTAAAGTTCTCCTCTTTTTGATAAATAGAAAAGAATGTAAACTACTGAAGAGGCATACTCAATCGTAATCCTATATCGATATTACTTTTGAATCGCTTGAAGCAAAAGTCTATATCGATTTTAACAGTGTTTCTGTATGATAAATCCATCAGGAAGTACAAAAGTTATATATTTTTAGCACAGATTTTTGTATTTTGTAAATTGTTTTTTTATATTATTTTTGATTTGTAAATACACAAAGACAAAAGAATTGAAAGTTATTGCAAGACGGCATTTATCGTAATTATAAATATCTTAATTCCCTGAGGATAGATTAATTTGATTTGAAGAAGAAATATTTATGCAATAATAACTTTTGAAAATACTTAATTTTTTTCATATTTAATAAATGAGAGATTACTTCTGCTTTATTTTGTGAGAAACCAATTGCTTAGATTGAATCTTCTTATGACATTTTCATGTCTTAAAGAAACGAATATAGATTTACTATCAATAAAATATTTCGTTTAAATTTCTAACATTATTTAAAATTTCATTTTTTTTTATTTTCATTAGTTTATTTGTGATAGTTAAATTAGTATCTATTTTGTACTTAACACTGTCAGTCCTTAATATTTTTACTGATGATTTATATTACTTCTAACCCAAAATGTCGTTTGAGAATATTTTACATTACAATCATTAGCGGTCGTTTCATATGACACCACAAGGAAAGTTTCAGCAAGACATTCATTGTTTCTTTTTGCAACTGAAATGGTGCATTAAACTCCCAACATGGGCAACTAAACGGAATATTTTCTTTGTGAACAGTATCATGATTCTTTCTTGAACTATATAATTTCTAAATCCAAATCTCCTGCACTTTCCTGCTTTATTTTCCTAACCCTTCATCTTGTGTTGCAGTCTGCGGTGTAATAAGAATTTGCTACCACTCTCACATTAAGGCACCCTATTTTACAATTTTCTACAATAGGCCAATTTTAAAATTTTTCTCCTCGACAGATTCAACGTGTATCCGTGGAATGTCTTAAAAACTCTCTACGGTGTTTTAATATCTTAATTTTCCCTTTGTGTTTGGGTGTAAATACTACACAGTTGCAAAATAAAAATGAAAAATTCTGCATAAAATATCTTCGAAGCAAGCACTTCAGAGTCTTTATAATCGTTTAAATATAAATAAATTTCCTATAAATCAGTGCTTCTCAAAGTTTTAATATTTGCGACCCAATATTCTATCATAATTTTCATCACCCCCTCCCTGCATACAATAACAATGTATTTAATTCAATAATACTATACTTTGATGCTAAAGCTTCAATACAACTTTAACCTCTTAAGAACCACCGGCGTATATAAACGTTTCACTCAGATAGAGCATTATTTTACCCGGACGTATATATACGTCTTTCCGAAGTACGATCTTTTCTGTGCACTACTATCAATTGAATTATTCCGAAGGCTTTGGAATACAATAAAAGAACCTTGACAGTATTTACGAAGGATTTACTTTTTCAGAGTATTTTCTTTTATTTATTCCTTTTCTCCCCCTCTCCCCTTACGGTTCCTTGGAAGACGGTGGCATTGGGGAGTAAATCGCGTAACTTTCAATCGGTAGTTAAGGGATTAATTACAAACCGTACAAATTATCATGATAATATTAATTTGTGTACATAATTTTATATATGACAACCCCATAGAGAGTCATTGGTAAAATAACTATAAAATACATTGAGTAGTATTGATACATTTATAAGTGTATTATATCAGTGTAAATGTGTATTTATTTTTTAAAATAAACTTTTATTTTCAACTTTTCAATATGCTCGCTCCCCCCTCGAAGAGTTATCACTCCCCCCAGAGGGGCACGCCCCACAGTTTGAGAAACGCTGCTGTAAATGGATTTTAAATATTATTTCATACTATCTGTCACATACACAGAGATATAAAAACAGAATAGTTTAGTATTGATCCCTGGAATATATTCATTCCTAGCAACTTAAAACATACTATAAAAATCAGTTTAATTTTAACCCTCGGATTAACTTTACTCAAACAAGTACTATAATTTCTTTTTTTTTAAATCAATTCCTACTTCGATAGAAAATCTTACTGACGCTATCTGTTACGGATAAATCTAACTTCGTCAGAAGTAACGCAGAGTAAATTTAAAATTAAAAAATAAAATTTAATTAATGAATTAATATCTGAAAAAACACCGTGCTAACATCATATGCCATCCACTACAAGTTTTAAAAAAATGTATTTGAACTTGAAAGGATGAATTGAATGTATTTTATTAACGAATGAAAATTTGATCAAGACATATGTATATGTATATAGGGAGAGGGCAAACTAATAGTAGGAATTGAAAAATAGAGGAAGCCTCTTGATGACATCCTCGTTTCATGAGCATGGTTCCAAGCTTCAAATCCCTTATCAGTAATACTGTAAGTTCTAATATGACATGACGCAAACAAAACTACAAGAAAAACAATTCACTAATTTTATTCTAGTGTTTAATTTTCTTATTGGGTGACCCATACAAACACTACAAAGCAGTACTCATATGAAAACATCCTTTCAAAATAATTCAATCGCAGCTGTCTCACTCAACCAATACAATCCATCCTTTCAAAAAAATTCCTGACGGTGTATTTTGTTTTGGGAAAAAGCAATCCTCACCCTCTTCCCATCTGGTTAATGGAGGTGTCATCGGATTATACGTGTTGCTCTGTAACCGAGTCTCTTAATCATTTCGGGGCATGGGGGCTCGTGCTTTTGACATTAGCGGCCAACAAACCTAATCTTCCCTGCGCCCTGTTGCTTTTTTCTCTGTGTCCAGGTTATTAAGTGAGGCGCCCCGGTCTAATAAGGCACTGGGGCTGCATTAGAGGGCAACTATTTTTAACACTTTGATCCTCGAAGGCGAGCTGTCAATGAAACATGTCGTTTATTTTGGCTATTACTAATTCCGATTGGATATGGGAGAACGGGGAGAGGAGGGAATGTTTTGTGGGTGGGAGTTTAAAAAAAAGCCATTATTAATATTTGCTAAGTTTTAAGTTTATGGATTGCAGAGCGTTGTTTTTTTTTTCTTGTGGGAGAACAATAATATTTTTTAGTTTTTGAGAATGAATTTGAAAGAAGAACGGTTTTATTATAAACAGGAATCCTTAATTTAAATTTGTTTAAAGAGAAATTTTAAATCTTGTACGCTATTGGTCTTCAACCCGTGTCCCGAGGAGCCTCGAGTGACCACTGAGGGCATTTTAATGGCTCCTCATCTAAATACGAGGCAATATCAAGAATAATTGCCTCGTCTGCTTTTTGTTGTAAAAAAAACGCCATTTTTTATTTGTTATTCTTGATATTTAAAGTATTTTCTTGACATGCTTGATATACATTTGAGATTTAACGAGTTTTTCAAAATTTTCAGTGTATCTTAAATAACTTTAAATATAAAAAAATATGACAGTGTATAAAATATTTAGAAGGCTTCAGAAAAACGGTGGACTTTTATTTTAAATAGATTTGCTAAGTACTTTCATTCGATTTCCATTTGACTTTTCTGAAATCGGTGTACAGTCGGACCTCTGTATAACGAAGTCGATAAATAGAGGAAAAAAGTTCGTTATATGGAAAGTTCGTTATATAGAGGTTCATCTTTTAACATACTTTATGAACCACACAAATCAAATTTTAAATTCATAAACACTACATTTAAAAAAAGAAATTATTCACACCTTTTTTAAAATTAATATACGTTCCTTTTATATATCTTACCCATAAAAAAAAAAGATAGAAAGAAAAACTGCAAGGAAAACAAGACAAAAGAATGTCGAAGAATACACTTTATTTTCAATACTGAGAAAATAATTTTATATTAAAATTCATGAATTTTAAGGACATTTTCTAACTTAAAGCATTCAAGTAATATTAAACATACATTATTTTATAACTAGAACACGAGGACACGGAACAACTACACTGAGTGTGAAAGGGGATATCGAAAATGTTTCTAGTGAACTGGACAATGAAGGTTAAGGGGTTATTTTCTTGGATGAAATGTCCAGAACTCTATTGCTCTCGGCGAGTTAGGACCTAATAAAACCAGTTCAAGATTTATGACCCCCATAAAATGTGTTAAAGAGAGAATAACTTGAAATGTTCAGAAGTACTTTAAAAATAGGGAGAAAAAAAGTTGAATCACAAAAGAAAAAGTTTGTTATATAGACAATGCACTTCGCTATAGGGAGGTTATTTTACGAAGAAAATCCTTAAATGTTCAAGGTTCCAGTAAAAAGTTCGCTATATAGAAAAATTCGCTATATGGTTCGACTGCATATATAGAAATCTGTAAGACCATCTCTTCCCTTCGAATCAGTTGCAGTCTTTTAAAACGAACCTTTCTTTCTTATTTAAATTGTTTGAATACATTATTTTTTGACGACAATGTGGTCGGCGGATCATTGTGCATTTATTGTTATGGCCCACGAGTATTAAAAGTTGAAAACTCTTATTTTAGTATATAACAGGTAAACAAGTGTTCACATCATCACAAGTGTTCATTTGTGTCAGGTTAAAAAGAAAAATTCCCTAAATGTTTGTTTTTATTTCTAATGTGCTGCGGATTGGTGTTGTACCATTACAGACCTAGTATATTCCTCGGAAGTTGGTATCTCTTTTTAGTGCGGCACCATATAGGCAGATACCAATCGCCGCAGGTAATTTTGATGCCCAGTTTCCTCCCTAGAGGAAGGCATCTGAGCTCTGACGATGCGAACCTGTTCTGAGATTTTAATTTTGCCGCGAGCACCTAAGCCAAACAGACACTCTGGGTATCTTTTAAATGTTGTATAAACATACGACATGGCCACTGTCGATTTTCTGCATCATGAAAATCCATCTACTTGGGCCGGGATCGAATATGCAACCTTAGGTGCAGAAGGCCGGCGACAAACCAACCACGCCATCCAGCCTGCTCCTAAATGTTTAAGAAGTCTTAGGGTTGTTAACTTCATCTAGAGAGCTAAAAATATAAACAATATTCAAATCTTTATAACGCTATGGAATTAAATTTAAATAATTAAATTCTTTTACACATTATTTATAAAGGAATGGGCTTCAAAAAAGTATAAAATGTTTGAAATATAATCATAATTTTAAAAATTATAAGCATATGAAAATAAGAAACATTTCTATACGAAATATTAATTAAGTTTTACGTTGCGCATGCTATTTTCTAAAATAGTAGCTTTAATTACTAGCTCTATAAATTGATTTATAAAATTAAATGTATCCTTATTACACTGTAGTAATTTTATATAAGTAGAATAATATATTATATTTTTTAAAAAATAAAAAAATTACATTTTTCAAATATTTTGAAATACACAAATGATATATTATTCTTAAATGATGTAGGGTTTAAAGAGTATGACACATTTTATAATTCTATAAAGTTGTATACATCGGCTACTATTTTAGAAAAAAGCGTGCGGAACGCAAAAATTATTTAATATTTATTACATATTTTCGTATGCTTATATAATTTTTAAAATTATGATTATATTTCAAACATTTTGTACTTTTTTGACGCCATAATCTTCTGTAAATATAGTGTAAAAGATTTGAATTAATTATTTAATTTAAATTTAAAAGAATTATACCTGTTTAAAAATTGTTTATATTTTCACCCCTCGAGATAAAGTTAATACCCCTGAGAAGCCTTAATAAGGTAATTAGGTCGGACAGAGTATTTAATTTCTTCTCTAACTTTAACTTCCAATCACAAATATTTTTAATAACCCCCTAAAAGGACATGCTACTAACAATTCAAATTCTTTTACATTTTTCAACACATATTTTACATCACAAAACATCCTTGCCAGCGAACGAGGAGACAATCTTTTCAGGAGTCGCCACCAAAATTATACAAAATGGCGAAGACATTTCCTACCTGAGGGCAAATGATGAATGTGTGAACAACCCCTTCCTGCAGATGCTATCACCGGCGAGATGATGAAATGCTAATGCCGATAAGCATTATATACATTAAGTCCTAAACAGAAGTATTACAATTTGGGAAGCCGGATCATTACACTCTCGTCTAATGGAACACACGAATTGATCATTTGTTGATGATTTCCATATTTAATTGCCCACGATGAATGGAATGATGGGAGAGATTAATCTGTAATAGCATCAGGTATTTTAGGGTGGCGTCTTTTAACAATTTTAAAAAATCGATGCGGATAAAGACATTTGAAAGAATAATAGATTTAGAAAGAATGCTTTGTGTGTAATTCATTTTTGTCTTTGGTCTTATTCACGATTGTTTTCTAGTCTTCAAAATGTAGAAGAATTCAGTATCTGCAAATGCTTTTTGCATGTTGAGATTTATTTACCTCTAATTTACTTTTAGAGGCAAATAATTCCTCAAAGTATAAATAGCAAATGATTTATGTGGCCTTAATGTCTTTGATGTTCGTCGCACAATTTAATAAAAAGTAAGTAAAGAGATAGTATGATTTTAATAGTAGTTATCAAATGAGGACTCTCAATTTTTAACCTGAAAGACAAACACGGGGACAAAATTTAAATGATTAAATATGTTTTTTCATGTAAATTATGGATAAATATGCGAAATTTAAAATTTTAATGATCTTTTACAATGGGAAATTGTTGTTGAAATACAGTAGAATGTTAGTTTTAAAAACTTTTAAGAATTGCAACCGCAAGGAAAAAGGCCTTTCTATTATACCGTTGTAGCATGACAGATAAAGTGTTCAATGATGGGTAGTTGGGGGTAATGTATTAATTATGATTACATAATGTGGTCAAGGTAGCCTATTTGTCATGGTCATGGCTGGCATGACATGAGGTCAAGCCCTATTGCCACGAAATATCCTCCGTATAGATGAGATGATGCACGCTTAATCTTCGAGGCTCAAAGTCCGCCTACTGGCATTGTGGTAGTTTGGAGAGGGAGTGCGAGTTCACACAGGTGATGTCCTCGTCACTAGATGATGATGTTTTCGTGTTTCTTTATAGAGCGACGTTAATAAACACTCACTCATGATTAAATTATTTTGTATTTGAATGTAAGTTAATTTAATTTAAAATAGGTATTTCTGGTTTTCAAGAAATATTAAGACTATATACACTGAAGAGATGAATATATATTTTTTATTAGCTTACAAAATATTTTTTGTGTTTTTGAAGAAATTGAAATATGGCGTTATGTTACCATTTTTTAAAAAAAATGCTATTTTTAAGGTAATAACTTTATGAAAGACTTAAAAATTATATGAACCCAAAACTATAATCATACCAAATCTTATTATTCAGACATTTTACTATACGAAAAAGTGTTATACGTGAATGCCTCTTGTTCATCATTTTTCTGTTTGTAGCCATCGTAACCAATGGTCTCAATTCATGGCGGTCACATCATAAAGACAAACACGTGTTCTCCATTGAATTCATAACAGACATTAAACTAGTTGTATTTTTGTTGTTCTGTTTCTAAAACTTAGATAAAAGACAAACTTAGATTTTGTAATTGGGTAAAGATGTTTAAACGTTATGACAAAAAATTCATCAAAAAGATTTTTAAAATCTGAAAATAAATCGCATTTTATGCATATACTCTTAAATAAAATGCATTTTGTATACGTATGAAGAAATGTGTATATACATAGATAACTTTTATCATGTGACTATGATGTCACATGAGGTTTTGAATTGATTGGCTAGAATCACGTGGTTATCATTATCATGTGACTATGACATCACATGAATTTAACCCAGTGGTCACAGACGCGAACTCATGGCCAGAATTGCTGAGTCATGGATTCGAGTTCTGATGCAACTAAAAAGGCCACTTGACAGGAAATGTTGTACATTAACTCTATTAAGGCTTAAAGTCCTCACGGTATCATGGTGCGAGTATAATGATTTGGAGGATGAGGTGCCAGGTGAAATGTTGATAAAATGTTTGATAAAAGTTCAAAATTAAGAGGTATGTCAACGATAGATTTCTTGTAGCTTCATCATATGATGTTAATGAAAAATCAAATTAAATCTCGTTTAGCCTTTGAAGAGTATAGCGTCATCTCAATTGATAAAACTGAAAACTATCCCCTTAATTTGCGGAAACTTAAGAAATTCCAAACACATAAAGGATAAATGAGTAAATTCGCTTCTAGATCACGTTTTATTACCCTTGCCCCATATTTGAATTAATTTCTACATACACTTTACGGAAATCAAGTTATAGTCACCGGTTTGTGTACCTTAACCGGTTAGAGGGAAGCATACACCATCCGTTGATTAGACAATTCTGTGCGTGGTCCATAATCCTCTTTAATTAGGACAAGCTTCTTCATTAAAGCGAACTAGGTTTACATTGCCTTAATTCCGGCCAAATCTATTTTTCGATACTTTTCAATCGTTAAAAGTTTGCAAATAGCCTGGTACACAGTAGGCTGTTTAATTATCGGATGATATCAAATGACTCTAGTGCACAGTGCGTGAGTTAAATAAAACATCTTTTCGGGTGTTTTGTTTCAAAGATTAATTTCCTTTGAGACGCTTTGAAATTAAGTGCATGACGTGTTTAAAAATGTATCGAGTAGTTAAGTGGGTAAAGAGTACTTTTCTCAAAAGGCTGCTGTATAAATTTGTTAAATACTGACTGGAAAGAAATCTGAACACATATATGGTTTTTATTTCTTAAATGTTAATTTTTTATACGATTTATGTTCATATAGTTGTGGTTGACGTATTTGTATTTAAATGTCATTTTCTACTTTTTCTATAGTCGTTAAGATACTAGCGAAATAAATATATTCCCAAAGTTTAAGAAAACAGTTATAATTTATTAGTAGTCTTAGTTAAGAAAAATTGCGTCCTATGTAAAATGAGCGAATTAAAAATATACTTAACTTTTTTTTACGTGGTAGAAACGTTCCTTTGAAACCCGTGCAAAAAAATTGTGTAAAAAAATTATGAGACATAAAGCGTATTATAATATGCGTTATATTATGCGTATAGTAAATTCGGGAATATGTTCCACAATTTTAAAAAATCGCGGAAAATGACAAATCTCTAAATCTTTTCTCAAAAAACCGTAAAAAAGGATACAAAAATCCATATTACATATTTATAAAATAAAATATATTCATTTTTGTTTAAAAAAATTAAAATTAGTGTACATTACAAATTCAGTCTATGAGTACAAACAACATATAAAAATTCAAATTGAAATTAGGAATAAAACTACTACAACTATCCATTGTTACTTGATAACAAGCTCGCACCTTTATTACGAACTGGATCATAAATGCTATCATGAAGAGATGTGTCAGATATGTCTGGCACAACTTATGGTTTTCATTGAAGTAAATAATTCCAATCGCTGTTAACGGTCTCTGTTGGGTTTTTTTGTTGTTACGAAATCTTATCAGTGGCTAGCTTTTGGGTTCTTCAAGCTGATTATATAGTTTTTGATATCCTGCTACACAAGATTTCGTAGAAATTTTAATGCTCGCTTTATGTCAGGATCATGAGCAATAAAATGCTGTTCTATACTTGTAGCAAATTTCAAGACCTCGGGAAATAAATCAGCTGTAAATAGCTGAACTTCATCTTCGACTTCGCCAGTATCAACTTCTTTATTACCATAAACTGCCATAAAATCATTCAAACCGTCCTCCTCCAAAAGGCACGAGGCCCCAATTTTCTTAGAAGTTCGTACAAGAACAAAAATATTCATGCACAAACAAATGGTTGAATTTGTGTACTATGTTATTTCAAAATCGTGCAAAAAAAGTCTAAAACAGAGCTGGGTGTACTTTATTAGCCAAGAATTGAGCTAATGTTTCACATGATTATGTTATATGGCCCACATCAATCTTGTTATGAAATATTAGTAACTATGTTAAAGACATCCAAGGAGAGACGAATTAAGGGTTTTTCATATAATGTTAAAGAGGTTTTGTGTGACAAATTAAAAAATGGCATTTTTTAAAATTCAAGTGGACGAGTCAGCAGTTTAAATGTCCTTTCACACGAGTCAACTTGTGCTGCACGTAACAGAATGAGCAGACAAGAGGTAACTAATTCCAAATGACATCCCTGCTGTGTGTCTCTCTCGAACACTGGGAAACCACGCTCTCCTCCTCACTAATTGACTCAACTAAAAGTATGTTGTAGAAGCTATGCTGTGTGTGTGTGTTCATACTGGGCTACTATGTATTGAAACTGAAGTATTATTTTTAATGGTTCTTCGGATTCAATCCTTGTAATGATGAGGGAGAACTCTTTTTCAATTCCTACTATTAACTAACACTCTCTATTTATTTATTTATCTTGGAGGAATTTTAAATCGTTAATAAAATACATTTTAAAGCGCTCCATTGAGCTGAAATTTTATATACATGATTACTTTAGATGACAATACAATAATTTAATTATAATTAATAAAATTTAATTCATTAGAACTAATTATTTAAAGAATTGAGAGAGAAAATACAGCCACGTTGGCGACTTAGAGACCATTTTGGCGACTTGTGTCAGAACTTGAAAAGTTTTTTTTTTCACATTTTAAAGCATTCAGTTGAACTGAAATTTTATATACACGATTGATTTGGATGATAATATAGCACTTTAATGATAATTAATTACCACTTAATGTTGTGATTCTGTCATATGTATATACATATTTATATCAATTGTAACTATTTAGTAAAAAGTGGCTAAAATAAAATTTTTCTTTGATCTAAGTAGGAGTTGACTTAATTTTTTTTTATTATTATTACTTGTTTAAGTCAATTTTATGCCCATGTTTGAAAGAAACTCTACCTTTTCACACTAGAGTAGTGTTGAAAGAAAATGACCTGACCGGTACAACAGTGCTTCTCAAATTTTCAATATTTGCTACCCAATTTTCAATCAGAATTTTCATCTCCCCCCCCCCTCTCCTCATACAATAAATATGAAATGAATGCAGTTATAATGTACTTTGACACTAAATATAATATACGACCTTAGTTATAAGCCATACAAATTATCAAAGTTTTATCTGTTTCTTTTAAGTAATATATATTTTAAATAAGTTACCTTTAAGTAATAGGGCAAGTGTTATGTTATTTTTCCATTCTAACGTTTAAATTGGAATATATTGCAAAATAATTTTTAATTAAATTATAATTATTTAATTCCTCAAACATCCATTTCTATAAGTATAAATGTCAATAGAAAAACGACTAGTCTCTCTGTTGCTCTCTATCTTATATCCATCACAACTGACATTTTCTCGGATTTCTGTGCAACCGTCTGGGTAACTATCTTCCTTTGAAAAAACTATGCTCTGAAAGACAAGCCCAAAGTAGTCTCTAATTATTATTAAATGTGTTCTTAATTTTGTATTGATAAAATTAATTGTCACATGCATTGTAAAGAACTGATGCATTAATAAGTATATAAGTCGGGTAAACGTGTATTTTATTTTTTATTTTGTCAGAATTTTTTGTTTTGCTTCCTTCATTAAATTAAAATTCTTTTAAAAAATATTTTATTTCGACTTTTTGATATGTTTGTGCCCCTTACTTAGGGCTATAAAACCTCCCCCTAGGGTCGCACCATATAGTTTGAGAAACGCTGTGGTACAAAGTGGCATTGTATGAAACTGGTCTTAAATAATTAATATTATATTTTAGCATTTATAAGATATGTTATGGTGTTTGAACTCCTAGAAGACTTCCTCTACTGTTCAGAATTATTTAGACAAGTAGATGAATAGATATATTTTAATGTTTATAAGTAGGTTAGAATAAAATATTTTTGGGAAAATTTTTGAATTAGCATTTGGATGGATGGTGGCTGCATCAATAATTAATAAAATTTCATGTTAAAGTGAATGAAAATGAAGATTTCTGCAAGGCCAATAATGTGTGTGTAAAATTGATTCATTTGAAATGTTTCTTTGCTTAACAAAATGAGTCACTTTTTTTCATTTATATTTTCCCTTTTCCTTAGAAACTTAATTAAAATCATTTCTAAAGATATGACGTAAATTATACGCTTGGCTTATGATTATTAAATATTTGTATAGTGGTTATATCTATAATAATATGTTTCAGTTTTTGATACATAGTGTAAATAAAATTGTTAATGAATTTCCAGTGTTCACATCATTAAAAAAATTATGTTTGATGGTTTAAATATGTAACATATACTTGTTATAACAAGGAAAACCTTTTGTTGATAATACAGATTTTCTAAATTAGAACTAGGCTTAACAATTACTACAATAATCGGTGTAAAATCTTATAAATATGATTTGTTAAGAAAGAAAATAGTAATCATAACTCACATGTTAAATGTATGTAATACATATAAAGAATTCTCCATCTAGCTTTACAAATGCATTGGGCTTACTTATTTAAAAAGAAAGAACGAAATAGAGACAGGGAATTAGCTTTCCAAATCTTCTATTTCGGAATACAAAACGAATTCTAGAAAAAAAGTTGGAGTTTATTCTCCGTCATCAAACATTTACCCAAAGATATTTATTTAAAGTCTT
The DNA here is from genome assembly GCA_019973955.1 of Trichonephila inaurata madagascariensis. NCBI lineage: Eukaryota > Metazoa > Arthropoda > Arachnida > Araneae > Nephilidae > Trichonephila > Trichonephila inaurata. The sequence goes on along the minus strand of BMAV01023025.1, from coordinate 567,989 downwards.
GCATATTTAAACAAGTGATCGTTTAAAACATGAAAACTTTTTCTCGGTGTTTATAAATAGATATAGACTCCACAACCATTAAAATTATAAGATTTCAAAATCATTTTCCTTTCCGTTGCTTTTAAAAACATTTACATTCAGCAAAATGTTAAAGAGATGAATTATTTTACGGTTAACTAAACTCCTCTTAAAATGACTAGCATCTTGAAAGTTGCTTCTGAAAGGAATTCAATGAAAACGGTTTTAGACAAAGAAAATAACTTTTGAATTATTATGTATTTATTCAAATACGTGTAGATATACATATCTTTATGAAGTATAGAAGTCAAATTTTAATTTCAAGAATGAAATGAAAGAGTTGTTCAATTGGTGTATTTTTCGTACTTTTTTCACTTGAGCTGTGAATTTTTATTTGATGCTAAAATAAACATTTGCTTTGCATTTGTTTCGGCTTTAAAGTTTTTATTCTAATCAGGGAAATGCGACTGAATATTGATGCTTGCTTCTAGAATACTGTTGTAAAAGGAACAGCTCACAGATATTTGACTTCAAAAGTTGTTAATATATGATTCATGAATGACATATTTAAAAGGGTTATACCTAAGACACTTTAAATACATCTTACATTGCGACATAGCCATCGTTCGATAGTTATGTCGTGGGGTTTTTGCGTAAGTTAGAGTTGTGGGATTCTCTCGGAATGAAGAGACATTCTATAATTCTTAATATGACTTTTATTAAGAATTTAACTTAAATTACTTAGATATCGAAAAAACTTATATTAAGTGAGAATAAACCACTACACGTAGTCTTAACTAACTCGGATCACGCAATTAGATCACTTATCAATATAAATATATTATATCTGCCTAATCACAATCTCAATAATATACTAGCGTTCAGAATATAATCTTCCTACCTTGGTGGAATACTCAACGGTTCAATTACTTTCAGGTAGACTGCTGGGCTCGCGTGCAATAGTATGCACCTTGTAGTTATGGCTGGATATCCGTGGTGCTTTGGTAGGCCGTCAAATTACACTTCCATCTTTTCCAAACAGAGCTTTCTCTAAATTGCCATCCTTGCTCACTAAACTTTCTATCCTTTTAAAGGTTATCTTATTTGCATCTATGCTTCGTTTCACTTCTTGGATTTGGGTTGGAAAAGTTTTGCCATTAATCGTGGCCGTCAAAGAACATAGAGGTTATGTTAGAAGAAGAACGCGAGAGATGTCACAACATTTTGAACAACTTTCACAGTTTGATATATTTTCATTTTATTTAATATCAGTTAAAAAGACTAAGTTCGTGAACAATGACTTGTATGTGCTTTTGTGACTGGGGTAGCCGAGTGGTCATGGTTATGAAATGGTGGCTACAATTGTCGAGTCGTGGGCTTAAAACCTAGTGCCGTTGAAGACTCGCCTTGCATATGAGGAGAAATCCATCAAGGCTCTAGCTCAAGTGTCATCTTTGTCACTTGACTAAAAGTTCGAGATCCGATTCCTACAGCCCTCGTGTTGTTTCAGAATGCAGCGTATAATAAAATCAATCGAACTAATAATATGTGTGTTTTTATCAAATCATTATAATTTTAATATGATAAAAAGAAAATTAAAATTGCTATGCAATTTTTTCTTATGATTTTTTTTGTTGCCATTTACAAGGCAACTCTTTTGAGCAATTTTATAATTTCTATTTTCATTATAATACCATTACTTTAGCTATTTCTGGCATTTATTAATATTTTTTGTATTATTATTTTCAACGTTTTCTCTTTTGCTATCATGGCTGGATGAACATAAAAAAATTTGGATGTTTCTATTACAATTATTATTATTATGTTGTACATGGTTGGTTCAAAAAGCTCCCAAAGTAGGTCAATTACAAATTATTAAAAAGTGGAACCATAATTTAATCTTATTGGCCTTCAAAGTACTTCCCTTCTGCATCCACACACTTGTTGCAACGTTCGTATAACTGTTCAAACCAATCCTAGAAACCATAATTTGAGAGGACTTTCAGTTGTTTCGTCGCATTTTGGATCATCCGATCTGAATCCACAAAAAGATGTCCCTTCAATTTCATTTTCAAATTTGGAAACTGGTAAAAATCCTGTGGTGCTGGAATCGTTTCCGTATGCTTTCTTCAGCAACTCGAGCGTCTCAAAAGGTGATTTTTTGAGCAAAACACAGAATTTGATGTTTGCACGCTTCTCCAAAAGTCATTGTAAAATCCGACGAACGAAATATTTGCATTTGTCAGAAATGATCTGCAGCTAACGCCGACAGTATAGGTAGTGAATTCTAGAAGGCTGTGTACTTTCCTTATTAGTGCTGATAACCCCTGGAACACATATTTCCCCACGAACGAACATCTGCATGAATGTAGAGGACCGTTCGGAAACTTTTTGACTATACTAGTATTCTGTTATTATTTTATCATTCCCATAGCAGTAATGTTAGTATGGTTCGATGTAAGAGTTATAATGGTATCGGTCTTATATGGGCATTCACGTTAAGTTTAAATCGCCGGCTGCCTTCCTGATTCACTGAAGACCCGTGTCCCAGTAGCCGAGTGGTTATAGTTGTGAACTCGCGGTCGACGTTGTTTCTGTGGCGTTGTGTGCCAAGGATGAAATCGTTCCTAGGATGTTGCAGTTTCCTGTTAATAAGTGTTAGTTCTGTCGAGAGTAGAATTACTCACATTAGATGTTGTCTTCCTCATTTAACCAGGGTTTAAAATTTGTAAGGATGTAGATTCAAAATGCGATGTTAATAAGCAATTCCCGGTACTTACGTATTATCGTAACAATGTCAACGTTCAAGATAATTCGCCAAGTTGGCGACCTCGATTTCATATGTGTCGTAAGGGCTGAATTGGTAACCATTCAGCCAATACATTCACAACCAATACGGTTGATAATACGTAAGTATCCATTACACTAAAGAACCGTTGTGTAGAGAGATCGATGCGCATTAAATCTGTCGAAATTAAATGTCCAATCATTGGTTTGGCTTTGGTGGGGAGAACAGTCTGCCAGGTCAGAAGTAATTGTCTGATCGAGGCACGGAATTAAAAATACACACCCCTACTTTTTTCTCTAAATCTTTGAACTGACAGAAACTGCTATTGTGCTTATATTTCCGATAAATAGAAAAAGCTGGTTTACAAATACTAACCTTATTAAAATTTCAAATGACAACAAACGTACTATTTCTACGTATAATTCATAATAATAAATTTCTTCACTATTTATTTAATTTTGTTTTCCTTTAAAATGTACAACATTCTTGAACTCATGTACTTGAATGTATTGTTATGTTTAAAATTTTATGAATTTTAGTCTGAGTCAAAATTTCTGATTTTATTTATTTTCTTAAACTAACGCTAAGTAATTTCATTTTAGATTTTGAACTGAAATATAAAGAGCCACACCTTACTACAAGAATTCCAGAAGCTTTGAGAAAAATATAAAGAATAATTCTGTGGTAATCTTCATGTAGAATTATCAGGTGATTCTTTTTTTTTAGAATATTATTTATTCAACAATTTTTTAAACTGCTTAATTTATTAATAAAAATTTTTTATTTTCTGAAAATCAATTACACATCTCTATCATTTAAAATTGATATTACATAGAATTTTAAATAGATACGATAACGTTCTTGACGAATTTTGCTTCTAGGATACATTAAAAGTTTTTTTCAAATAAACTCTCTACAAAAAGCATACAAATAATAAGCTACAGAATCAAAACATAGAATATTACCCTTTAAAAATTATGTTTATGTTGATCCAGTCCAGATTAATTTTACGATGTGAGAAACAGTTAAAATTACATGCAGAGCTTAAAAACATTTTTTTTTTTTTCTTTTAAGGTGATTTTTATGTTACAATATTTTTCTATTTAAAATGTAACCACGGGAAAACCACTTTATCTTATTATAATAAAAAATTATAATAAATAAAGTATTATATAATAAAGAATTATTAATTATATGAACGTATTAGTGGTTATTTTCTTGTAAGTAATGAAAACTAAAACGAGAAGTGAAAAATAATAATCATTGATCTCACATAATAAAATTTTTATTTTTATTTGAAATAATTTAACAAAATTTATTTATATTGTTTGAAAAAAGCTGTTTATATATTTACCAATTTGCCATTCTATATTTTATAATATAAAGTTTTTGGTCTTAAATTTTACTAAGAAATGTGTTAAGAAGAAAATTGATCATTGCTTTTCAATCAGATTACGAAAAATAAAAGACAAAAATTCCTTTTTAAACAATTTATTTTCAAAATTTCCCAGAATTTTCCTAAAAATTACACACTTAATTTAACTTGTACATAAGAATGTTGAATGTTACTTATATTTAATTTAATATATTCCAATAAAAGAAGAACTCATATTATAATTGTTAGGAAACTTATTTCTTTTATTATAAAAATAAATTTACTAAAAACTTTAGAATATTATTTATACTTAATAAGCAACAATTTTCAAAATGCATTATAATAAAAACGCATTTAAAGGATTATTTTTCGCATTTAGAATTTAGTTTGGAATTTTCATATTTTTCATACAAAAGTCAAAAACTTTTTCCTCCGTTCCATTTCAAGCGGTGCAAAAGACTCAAAGATGGTGACCAAAATAATCATTATCTTCCTTTTCAGTTACACTTTAAATCACAAAAATCAGAACAAAAAATATATCCTCTTTCCTATCATCTATCTAAATGTATACATTTTTTTTTCAAAAGCGCTTTCATTCTAAAAAAGCAGTAAACTTTTATTTACTCAAATGCATTGTTCAGCAAGATGCTTTTAAGAGGTTGCCTTTTCTTGAAGAGATTTAAATATACTGCAAAGTGCTTTGCTATGTTCGATGAAAGTCTTAAAAATTTTCTCCCAAAATTATTTATCCTTTTTTCCCTCCATTTTAATTGTTTGAAATCCGAGAGAGTGTTTGAGTTCCACAGTAAATTCAAAATGTGTCAAATCTTATTTCTTTAATCTGTAAATTCCGAAAGTATTCTGCGAAAACTCATTTCGGACATAATGAAGTGCTTTTGATATCGTGGAAAAGTTTTGCTTAAAATGTCTCTTAAGCCAATTGTGCATTTTTATTTATCAAATATATTTATGCGTTATTCAGAAATATAGAAAAGGATTATATAAATATTGAGAAGAGTTTAGTTTAAATGTTTTAATGGTTTCTATATGGATGTGTTTTTTAAAAAATTATAATAGTTATCAATATGGAGTGTATCATCTTACATTGGGTAAACAAGTGAAGGTTTCAATTTTTGTCATTTTAGATAAGATGGTTATTGGCGAAAGTTTTAGCCTCGTCAAATAACGAAAGCATATCTTGACCTGATTACCGTAAAATCCGGCGTATAACGCGCACTTTTAACACAAAAAGTGAGGTCGAAATTTAGCGGTGCCCGTTATACGCCGGATATAAAAAAGATTATAGTTTAAAAAATAAAAAAACAGATAAGCATAAGAAAATTAGACTTCTACATAGATCAGATTATTGTTTATTTTAAAGAAACGACATACCTTATAAAATTAAAGAATTCTGATTCTAAAAATATACTATTTTTCTTAATTCTAGGATAATACTTCGAATAAATGACTTAAAAACATACCAACATTGTACACGCACATTTTGAGTTCTTCTGTAAAAATGGGTGGGCGCATTATACGGCGAATAAACCTAGAAATTAAAAAATTTAGCTTGAAAGTATGGATGCATGTTATACGCCGGTGATCGCTATACGCCGGATTTTACGGTAATCACTCTTCTAACTTCCATACAATGTGATTTTTGAATAATTTCTGAGTTTTGAAGTTCAGTTAAATTTATAATGCTTTATAAATTCAATTGTTCCACACCACAGTGCCTACGAAAGCCACGAGTTCATCCCATGAACTAAGCATGCATTTAGTAGCGAGATCAGCCAATAGATGGTGCCACTACTGAAATGCCTCTCAAACTTAAGGGATTTGCCGTGTCTTCAAGCGATTGTGTGCCCAAATGCAGACCATTTGAAAAAAAAATTAGTCATAGAATTCGTGAGCATTACTTTTGATCTATCTAATAGAACGCGCTTTATATAAAATAATAACAATAATCGTATTCATTTACCGATGTTATCAGTTGACTCTAAGTCATGAACAAAAATATCGGGGAAAAACATTTAACTTAATAAAATATGATTTAATCAGCAATCAATGATTGGTTGTTTGTTAAAGTTGCACTTAGAAACAAAAAGGGGACTATTGGCGACGAACCTCATAATTTTGAACCATAATCAGCTGACGCGGATGACATCTTAGGTGGCTCTCCTCTCTACAAATTATTTACACCGCTCAAATGAGTTAACTCCGATATTCGATAGATTTAATGTGGACCACCCCTAATCACGTGTTTCTGTTAGTGGCAAAAAACTCGAATTCATGACTCAACAATACCGTCGACCACGAGTTAGCACTGAAGAAACTTCGCCTACCTCTAAATATTAATGTATTTCAAATTTAAGCCCACATATATAATTCTATTTACTTTTGGCCAATCAAAATATGGTTTTATGATGAAAGAGATTTCAAACCACGTGGAATCTTCGCCATCGTATATATAAAGGATTTGGAATTCCAATACAAACGCACATCGTGGGTATCTGTAGTGCCCCTGCAAACACTATAGAAATAGAGAACAGGATGCCGTTATGAAACACTAGAGTTGAATTTTCTGGTGGTTGTGTGTTTTGCTTGAGAAACTTCAGTGAATCATGAAGGTGAAAACAAGTGTCATCCGAAGAATTGTTGCCTGTAGAAAGTGCAGATAATCCTCCCATATGTGTGATCTTCTTATCATATGTAATCAAGAGACACTGATGTGATTCTATGATAGACAGATGTACAAGAGAACAACTGATGGGATTCTATGATAGACAGATGTACAAGAGAACAACTGATGGGATTCTATGATAGACA
>BMAV01023025.1:543153-557950 GCA_019973955.1 Trichonephila inaurata madagascariensis | reverse complement strand
CATTTGGAAAAAAGGTTATTCTAAGTTAATTTTTTGCCAAAATATTGTATTTAAATAATTTTTTTTGTCATAATGTCCTTAAAACAATTTTATACATGTATTCTAAACTAAGTGACACTAAATATCGAAAATATTATCCATTTACACGTTTTTGCAAAATCACGGTTCCGAACGTAGTCGGATACCTTAAATGTCATTAAAATTACTTATTGATTCAACTAATTTATGTATATCTTCACAAGTATTTAAACTATTGAAAAGTTTTACTACACCACCAAAACTGCGATTAGAAAATTTGAATATATTTAAAAGATACATATTAATATTCTTAAGGCGATGGTTGTGTATTATTTTGAAACTGTTCTTATAAAATGTTGTAAAAAGATTAATTAAAAAATGTACAAAATTCGGAAATATGTACCCTTATAAAAAAGAAAAAAATGTATTATAAACATTCATGAAAAAAACATGAAATTAAATATGTAAACAATCAAAAAAAATGAGTAAACAAGCGAGAAGAGAAAAATTACACTAAAGAATGAGAAATAATTTTTCCAAGAATTTGTAATGGTGAGGAGGAGGAGGAGGAGGGAGGTTTTTGGGAGTTTTATGGTAATGAGATGTATAAAGAAGTACAAGAATAAACTGCATTTTCTTTTTGCAAGCACTTATTTTTTTATAAAGTGAATATATTACAAATATCATTGTAAGTGTACTCAGTGCCATAATACTTTAAAATTATAACCAACAAATTCCTCTTTAATAATTTATCTGTAAAGTTATAAATAATGAAGATTATTTTCATTCCAGTACAAGATAAATTTTATTTTCCCTTCTCAAGCTTTTAATTTATTCTTGATTCATTTCAGAATACTTAATGATCAAATACTCTCACTTCTTTTTTTTTTAAAAAAAAAAAGAATCCCCAAAATAAAAATAATAGGGCAAAAATATTTTTATATGTAGGTTTTCCTTAACTGTCATGCCAAAAAACGGATGAGATATTTTTTTAAAAAATCTCTATCCTTCGTTTCTTTCTATATTTAACTTAGAATAAACGAACACATATCTCTTTATTTTTATTTTTTTTGTAAAAACATAATCCGATGCAAAAAAATGCAGAACGACCTAAAAAATGGCAACGTCATCACATTGCGTTAATAAAATCAGACATGAATACACCTCTAAGGTATGAAAAAAATTCCCCTTATATCTACCTCACCTTGAGGCTTTCTTGTGATTATATAGAGCCAAGTCTTTTGTAAATATTCATCGAAGTAAAGCTAAAAAAAATGTATACATACAGACATTTTTTGTTTCCTTTTTTTCGCGGAAATGTAATAAACAGTACGAAATTTAACTTTTCTTTTCGCGGAATAAAAGTAAAATAAAAATGAAATATCTGTAAAAAAATTTTTTTCTCTCTCTCTCAGCGAGGGGAAAATGCTTGTATTCTAGTCACGATGGATTTCCAAATTGGAAGAGCTCCGTCAACAAGACACAGAGCAGGGCATTTGCATAATAAGTACAGGGTGGGAAATTTTGACTTGGCATATAAATCATGTGTTTGATGCAGGTGTAGCGATGAGCGAAGGGGTTGGGATCAATTTTGGGGCCACCCCTATCTGTCTCGGGAAGAATTTTCGGTTTGCTTATTTTATATTAAGTAACACAAAATGCGACTCTTTCGAAATGTCTGTGTTAACATTTTCTTTGGCATCGACTTATAAAAATTGGTTTGTATGACATGTCATTTTTTTCTTCATGAATAGTAATAAATGATATAATATTGGGGTGACATAAGCCTTGGGACATCCCCCAAATTAATATATATATATAGATTCCAAAAGAAACTTTAATATTCAATACATTGTAACTTGTACAAAAAAATTGTATAAAATTTAAAACTAGTTTCTAAAGGCTTGAGACGTAGAATTTGTTTCGAATTCAAGAAAAACAATTGTTTATTTCTTTTTCTTAGGCTTTAAAATTAATATCAAATTTATACATTTTTATTTTTGCCTTTAAAACTTTTATTGCATCGATGATTTTGATCTAATTTCATTTAAATAATATATTAAGTATACATATTGTTTTGATTGTGAGACAAAAATGCACTATTTCTTAAAATATTGTAATATCTTTTTGTATTTAAGGAATTTTTTCGTGATGATGTAATAAATTTATTACGTACTATCGCAAAAATGCCAACGTTCGAGATAACTCGCAAAGTAGACAACCACGATTTTGCATGTGTCGTACGGCATGTGCTTCGTTTCATATAATGCCAACAACATTATTGTAAGCTCTCACAGAAAAATATCGCAACGATTTCCTGGACTGGAATCGTTGCGTTTGAAGAAAGGCGTTTGTCTGACACAAAGACTTATTAACGACCAACCTTAACTGTCTAATAAGTTACAAAAGCTTCAGGCTTATCAAAATCTGAGGACTTTTTAGAAGTTTTAGACGATGCAGGTTTAGTGAGAAATTTAACTGAAGATAAGCGCTAAGAAAGAGTTTGGAACAAAAAAATAAAACCCAAATAAATATATTTACATAATGCATGTAAATTATAGTTTTACAGTTTGAGCAATGAGTATGAATAGTTGTATAATTTGTAAGCTGGATCTTGGTCGGCCATTAGGTGGGAAGGGGGAGGGTATCCCCCTAGTTTTATTACTTATTTAAAACCTTACTATTTTTCAAAATAAATAGATGTATTTAATTTGACTACAAATTTATAAGCACTGCTAAACTGAGCATATTAACAAATTATAATTAGAATGTACCTGATTAATGCAAATATACGTATTGTTCCACATACAACCACAAACGTTTAAGTTATACATTTCCGGAATTTCATTCGCTGAAATCTATTTTTTATGCGTAATTACAGTTTCTAATTTTGTCCTTAAGTCGGAGCTATAAAATGCATATTATGTATTTATCATATTATGTAAAATAATTGCACAAGCATAATTAAATCGCGTTTATAAGGACTTTTTTTAAACTTTTTGAATCAAAATAGTGTTGAAAAATGTTAATTAATGTTAGGGCTCATTTAATTTACAAATTGTTACTAGGAATTTAACTTGGGCATAATTCGAAGAGATAATGTAATTATTATATAATAATAATTAATTAGAGCATGAATGTTTGCGTGTTTCAACACACCTCTTCTGTGAATAGATTTTTATCCACCACACTCCTGGAATTTATCAGATGATTAGGTTGAGCAACGGACGATTTATTGAAATATTTATTGATAAGTACTCTTATATCAACAGCAAAACAAACCAAAGAAAAATGTAGATCTTGAAAGGAAATCAAATAAGATAGTATTTACTACCGTAGATTTCGATTTTATGTTCCATTTTTCAAACTGGGCTATATAGAGTATCAGGCAGATATGTTGAGTTAATGGTTTATGTATTACTACCATAGAAAATCCACTGTGTAGAAACGCCGATACATGTTAAATCTGTAGAGATTCAAATTCCTCGTGCTGGGAAAGATTTAATGGGGCGTGAGCTCTGCTGTCGATTTCGTCACTACATCATTACTAGTCCTAATTCCGCTTCTAAGTCAGACGTTATTTAATAAAAATCAAATCAGATTAAAGATCTGAAAATAATATTTAAACAATACGTAGATCAACATGTTATAGGTAAAGGCAATTAAAAGAAAATATTATATTTGTTATTGAACAATTTAACATAATTTACACATTTTTCAAATAAGTATCATCCAAATAACATAACAGATGTGTGAGAAATTTGTGTTTTCTGCATGAATTTAACAACAAAAATTTATTAGCTACCACCCATCCAGTGTAGCGGTTAGTGACGCTGACTATGATGCCATAGGGCCACGTCAAATCATCTGACTTTTCTATAAATTGTTTCCTCTGTTTCATTGGCAAATATTCGGATTCATCATAGTACTTGAATGGACTTGAATCGGAGAAATATTCTCTTTAAGATGTTATGTTTTTAGTTTTTGGAAATGTTCTCTTATATGTCCCCCAACCCATGCACACACAAATGAAAGAAAGATGCATTTTTTTCGTTTGAAAACTAATTTATTTTGCGGAAGAGTATAAAATGATTTCGTTGAAATTTGGACCAGAAACAATTGAATACTCCCGATTTAGTAGGTAGTGCATATTAAAAGAGAAACGTTTGTTTTATATTTTTATTATATTGTGTTATTAATGTTAAAAAGTATTACAAAAACAAGTTATTTTTAAATAAAACTTTCAATTTCAATGAGCGGGATGAATTTACTTTAATTTGGACAAAAATTTAAAAGTCGGGTTCTATTGTCGTTATTTGTAAATGTATATTTTATGTTTTATTAAACTTATTTAAATTTGAGGAGTGTCACCTCATTCGGCAAGTCGCAGAAAACAAAAAGGACAGGAATAAAAGCCCTTAACGACTGACCCGAATAGGAATTCTTTTCGTCTTAGTCGTGAAAGGCATACACGGCATAGCTGCGGACGGGTAGGTCAGTGGTTTAAATAAACACCCCAGCTAAGGTCAATAGCTTGTTGCCGAAAGAAGGAATTGAACACTAGATGGCAGCACAGCCTAATGATACTGGTTGATTATGCATTCATTCCATAGTCTGACTAAGGCATTCTCGATAAATCACGACTATTGATTCAAAACGGTAACGGCACACGCGTCAACCAGACCCACCATCTCAACAAGAGATTGGCCGCAATGTCAACGGAGAAACGTTCTAACGACATTCAAATCTCCTGGAGATGTATAACAATTGCAGTCATTGGCTGGAAGAACAACTTTTTCTCAGTATCGTTTAAAAAGTCAAACAGTAAAAAACCACTTTTTTCCCTATGCAGCGGCACCTCCTTCTTCAAGTCGCAAACAACAAAAAGGACAGGGATAAAAGTCCTTAATGACTGGCCTGAATAGGGATTCCTTCGTCTCAGTTGTCAAAGGCATGCATGGCGTAACTGCGGATCGGTAGGTCGGTACTTCAAATAAAAACCCTGTAAAGAGTCACCGTGGTGGCAAATATATCAGCCAAATATGATTATATATATGTTATACATATTTACTCTTGATCTGACAAACTCCAGAGAGACCGTGAATTTCTTTTGCGTACACATTTATAAATATCTTTTCGGTTTTTTTTTATTTTGGCCTCTCCTGGGTATGCCTTGTGTAACTCCATGGTCCCGTGGACACACAGTTTACGGACCACTGCTGTAAGGAAACCACGTAAGGCAGTGCCTCAAAATTTTAATACTTGCGACCCAATATTCAGTCATAATTTTCATCGCACCCCCTGCACATAAATATAATGTATTGAATTTAAAAATACTATACTTTGACGCTAAAGCTACAATACGAGTTTAACCTCTTAAGTGCCACTGGCGTATATAAACGTCTGACTCAACCAAAACGTTAGTTGTCCCGGACGTATACATACGTCTTTCCGAAGTATGATCTTTTCTCTGTACTGCTATTTATAAAATTATTCCGAAGACTTTGGAATGCAATAATAGGACCTTGACAGTGTTTGCGAAGGATTCAATTATTTCACACAAAGAATTTGATTATTTTTTCTTTTATCTCCACCAATACACCCCATGCACTCGCCTACGTGTTAAAAAATGGTGGCTTTCGGGAGTGAATCACGTAACTTTTAATCGGCATTTAAGGGATAAATTATTAACCATACAAATTTTATCAAGGTAAGTGTTAACTTTTGTATATAATTTTATATATGACAAGCCCATGGGGTCACTGGTAATTATTGAACTTGTTCTTAACTTAGTATCCTCAAATTAGTTATGAATATATCAGTATTGCACAATGTATTTTACATATCAGTATAAATTTGTATTTCATTTTTTATTATGTTAGAATATATTTCGTTTGCCATTTTTCTGTAAATTAATAATTTGTTTTAAAATAATCTCTTGTTTTCGACTTTTCAATATGCTCGCGCCCCCCTCCTAGAGTTATCACGCCCCCCTAGGGAGGCGCGCCCCACAGTTTGAGAAACGCTGACGTACTAATTGATGGATCACTTTATAAAGAAAAATGAGAGCTATTGGCGACGTACCTAGTAATATTGTGTCTCGGTCAATTGATGATGATGGTACCCGATCTGGCAAACCCTTCTCCAAACTACCACTCAATGCCAATGGAAGGATATTGAGCCATGCCAAATTTAACGTATATCAAACCCTTTTACACGGTGGATCTTCAGTGGCACGAGGGCTCTAAATCCTGACATGCAGGTCACAAGTTTATGACCATGACCACTAGACTACAGATCACGGAAGGTAAATCAAATTGAGAATCAAAAGCATTCCGTGTGGTCTTTACAACGAGAGGATTATGATAAAGTTCATACTTTTCGTCTAGGAAAGATTCTAAATTCCTGGATAATCATTAATTGTCAATCACGATCGACCGGTAGACTGGCAAAACGTTTTGGGGCAACCACCTTTACTATAACTTAGAAGGGCTTACTGAAAGAAACATATTTGTGGAACACTGATATCATCTATCAACTGGAGACTGGGTGGACAGCAATACCTTGAAACAGTTAGAAGTAGCCAGTAATATGGAAGAAAAGTCTGCCCACCCCTGGTTTAGCTCAGGAACTACAATACTCCAAATCTTGCAAACTGACAAACCTGACATGCAGCAAAAAAAGTGAAACATGAAAGTATTTTATGCAAAATTATTATTTATGTTACAATAATAAATATTAAGCAATTAATAGATGGAAATTACAAGAAAAATATTTAAACTTTTTAAACTAAAAAATTTTTAGATGGCTTCTTTTTGATGTTGTTTATGCTCCAAATACATTTCACTGATGTCATTTTAAAGACATTGCTCGTTTTTTCTCTTTTGTACTATCTAATACCTACCTATGATTTGCAACATTACATGTTGTACTTTAAAAAACTCGCACATTTTTTATTAAGTCTTGAAAATGCAATAACAACTTCTGTCCAATGTTCTCCTCAATGATAAAATAATTCAGTCCACATAATAAATTCGATATAAAAATATTTAATATTTTCTCTATAGTTTGCAAGCAGTATCAGACAGATTCGATTATGCCTCTGAATAAAAATAAAAAGTATCAATAAATTTCCCTTTTTTACGCACATGAAGAAACAGGAAAAATGGAGGTAATGATTTTAGTCGACTTCTGGTGCTCTTTTTTCACTTTTTATGATCTGATGAATAACTCCAAATTATCCAAAATATCTGCAAAGTTATTTTTAGCCTTGGGGATTCGATATTTTTGACAGGACCTTTACAATCCTGTAAGGGAAATCATTGGTTCATTCATTGATTTGCCGATGACGTAGTCCTGTGACGTTGGAGCGATCGGGAATGACGTCACACCTGTCGAAAATGGGTCCCAAATAAGGAGACTGTTCCTTCATTTGTTTTTATACAAGATCCCGAAATAGAATGGGAATTGTCCAGGAATTCACCGAAAAAAAAAGAAAAACGCATTTGTTCACGTCAAAAGATACAAAAAGGAAACCTTAATTTAATTTATGAATGGTACACAAATTTGGCGAGATATCTAATAATGTTTATTTTGATTTTTTCTTCCATTTGTTTGTTTCTATTCAGTTATCGGGTTCTTAAAAAATAAGGGTCTCTTTAATCAGCGTGAATACATAAAGTAATCGAATTCACACACAAACGATAAACTTACTGGAATATTATTTCTTGAAAAAAGCTGAATCGAACAAACAATTCCTTTTCCTTTGTTTGGGACATCTGGGGAATAATTGGCAAAAACCTCTCTGTATTGTATCCAACAATACAAACATTTTTGTTTTATTTACCTTTCACTGCGTTAGAGTGTAAGGTCCTGACGTTGATCGCATTCCAAAAGATAAATATGGAGATTATTATATGCTTACTTATTAAAATCTGGATTTAATGAGGTAAAAATTAAAAGAACAATAATCTCTAATAGGAAAGTAATGATTAAAGGTCTTGTCAAAATATGATTCTTTAAAGGTTCGTTTAAGTAGCATTGAATTAGAACCAGCAAATTGGAAAGTATATTATAAATGTATTGCAAAATGTATTTTAACCTATTGAACCATTGTTCCTATTAATCTCTAAGCCTTGGTGCTGATTAGATCCTAAATGAAAACACACACACTTTATCTTATGAACGTTCACAAGACTTTTACAAAACTCTTGAGTGGCTGCAACAATCATCGAATAATTCTTTTGGTTGAATAAATTCGTAAAGTCGTCTGTTTGACTGTTGCTATTACTAAAAACCTGTAGAGTACAAAAAACAGTTACACATTAAATTGAATTCAGAATTTTAGAATATTCCAGATGTGAGGTATCTGAGTTTTGTTTTATTTTTAATGGGGCTGCGGATTGGCGTTTTACAATTGCAGATCTAGAACATTCCCCAGGAGTCTGTATCTATTTTTAGTGCTGCACCATATAGATGGATACAAATCACTGCAAGTAATTTTGAAGCCCCGTTTCTTCCTTAGAGAGAGGCACTTGAGCTCTGACGATGCGAAACCGTACTTAGAAATTTAATTTTGCCGAGAGCACCCAAGTCAAACAGGTACTCAAGGTATATTTTACACGCCGCAAAAGCATGTGAGATTGTCGCTGTCGATTTTCTGCCTTATAAAAATCTACCGACTTGGGCCTTGGTCGCTCCCACAACCTTAGGTGTTCAAAGCCAGCAACAAACCAAATGCACCACCCAGCCGGCAATGGTATAGAAGTTAGGAAAAATAAATGTTCCAGTTATAGTCTGATGTCACATGGTTATGGTCCAGAATATGCGATACGATGCCAATAATCCTCGTGTAGCATCTGATACCAGGTTAGTCACGTGGTCACAGTAACCTAGTGGTTGAGGTCACGAACTCTTTGACATCGTATCGTCAGCTCGAGCCCTAGTGACTCAGGAGACGGGCTGTTTAGAGGTGCTGATGCATGTCAAAATTGTCGAAGTTAAAGTGTCCTCCCATTGGCGTGTTGTGGTAGAAGAGTGAGGTGCCAGCTTACTTGACCTACATTCAAAATTATGAGGTCCGCTACCAACAGCACTCGCGATGCCTTATTGTGTGAAGTTAATTAGAACTCACGTGATATTTGATAAAACCAAAGTCAAATTTTTGTTTTGCCTGACAAAATTTGATCTATATCGAATATTTTTTTAATAACCGGTATCCGCATTATCGACGCATTCATATGTTGGGAAATTATGTAAAACGTATTGTCTCATGTTTCAAGCATTGTTTTAAGCCGAGAGCAGGCACAGAGTCACCTCAGGCAAACGAAATATTTGATTCTGGGTAAAATGTTTATTTGTTACCAATGACTTGTCAGTATCCTCCTATATGACAGTCTTCATGGAAGATAAAATGTATTTGTCACATATCTCCCTTTTCATGGGAATGACAAACGTTATATACAATCTTAAGATACTTCAGGTGACTGAGTTCCCAGCACAACCACTTTTGTTCCAAAATACTTTTTTCATGAACAGGATACATTTTCCCCCAGTTAACGACTTAACGGTTTTCATTGCTATGTTGCATGACTCATTATGGTTTATAAATGTAAATGAACAGAATAAATATAATATAAATTTTTTTTTAAGTCAATTCCCACTTACATCAACAAATAAACATTTTATTTTAGGTACTTTTTATTAAATAGTTATGATTAATATTAATTTGTATATGAATATGACAGAATCACAACATTAACTGGTAATTAATTTTTTATTAATTATTATTAAATTGTCGTATTGTCATCCAAAACAATCGTGTATATAAAATTTCAGTTCAACTGAATGCTTTAAAATGTGAGAAAAGAATCTTAAAGTTTTGACCCAAATCGCTAAAAATGAAACCAACGGGGCTTTATCTGTAATTCTTTAAATAATCGGTTTTAGTCAATTAATTTTAATCAATTATAATTAAATTATCGTATTTTTACCCAAAACGATTGTGAATAGAAAATTTCAGCTTAAATGAGTGCTTTAAAATGTGAGAAAAAACCTTTTCAAGTTTTGACACATGTCACCAAAAAATGATGCCAACGTGGCTGTATTTGTAATTCTTTGAATAGATTGTTTTAATCAATAAATTTTATTATAATTAAATTACTGTATTTTAATCCAAAATAATCATGTATATAAACTTTCAGCTTAATTGAGCGCTTTAAAATGTATTTTTTTAACGATTGAAAATTCCATCAAGATAAATAAATAAATAAATATATAAAGAGTATGAGCTAATAGTGTGTATGTGTGTGTAGGAATTGAAAGAAAAAAAAAAAGAAATGGGCATCTGAAATCTCTTTTGGATGAAGTTGAAACTGAGCGAGCACGGGAAGAACTTGAGGAAATAATGGATATTAACCATAAGAATAAAAGTAACTTTCAGAAAAGCGATGAACGCGAAACATTTGAGTTGAAAGGAAAATTTCCAAATGCTACCTAAGAAACTCATCAAGAAAGATATGAAGCCAAATGTGTATTACAAAACACATTACGTCCTGTCAAAATACTCAAACAGGAAAAAGTTCATCATGCTTTTTGTAAATCATGAAAGGACAATAAAACTACAATAATTTGAACAAAATATGTGAGAGTTGCCTGCATATATTACTCATGTAATGTAAACGAAAAGTGTATGTGATTTGTGTCACGCAAATTTGAAACATTTTAGTTCAGTTTGATTGGATTTTTTCGCAAATTATCAAATAAAAATGGAAAAGTCCTTAAAAGTAGGGAATTAAACTTTCTCTTAGTTAAATTATTCTCTGGAATTGTGATTTTTATCGTGTACAATAAATATAATTATAAGAAAAGGATAGGGGGGGGGGGGGCTCTGCCGCCTCGCACGTCCATTGACGTTAGTATCGAGTAAGGGCCTTCTCTCATGAATACTGAAGTTTAATTAACGCAAGAAAATTTAAATTGAATTATTGCTAGATAGACTACATTTATAAATCAGTGTTACTCTGCAACTAACTGTCGTCTATGAATTAGAATTAAGTATATTTGTATATTAATTTACTCTTAGTAGATTTTATAAGTCCACAAAGATCATTGTTGCAGCAGTTGCGTAGGTGTTTTATTATTCTGCAATTTTTAGATGGACAAAAAGAACAATTTCTGCATCTACGGGGAGGTCGGTAAGCTATTAGGCGAATGTTTAGTCATCTAAAGTTAAGTAAGAGACATACTTAAATAAAAAGATGAATTATACACAAAAGAAATAAATTTTAGAGAAGAGAGGTAATTATTAATGATAAATATCCAATAACAATACAAACATTGTATAAAATAAATGCTTATGAATTGAAAATATTGTGAAAAACTTTACAAGATGTTTATTTCTGGAAGTGAAGAAACCTTGCAATTCAACGTAAAGTACAAATGTTTCTATGTCTACTCATAAACAAAATATTCTTAAGTTCTCTAACAGTTCAGTTTACCAGAAAAAAGCTTTGATATATTTCGTTTTGGGCTTCAGTTGGGCAGTTAGTTCAATAATTAAGCAGTAAATAATCATTAAAAATCCCTTGATCATTTCTAAAATCTTGAATGTGAATTTTTTTTTTTGTAGGAATTTTAACACTACAAAACATATGCATGATTAAACTTTTTCATCAATTCAATCATATTTGAACAAACAGTGAACATGTTACATAATATTTTTTTATAAAAATCTTAACTCTTTAAAATATTTAATAATTCAAAAAATAAGAAAAAAAAATTTTTTTTTTTTGCTTGAAAGATTTTGTTTTTGATTGATCACACATTAAAGTAATCAAATTATACAAAAAATAAAAAAAGAGCACGAGATTACCAAATTCAAAGAATTTTTAAATTAACAAATTTTATTTAATTCTCATACTATTTTCATTAAATGAAAATTTGTGTAATTGCCATCTAAGTTTACTGCTTATATTTTTTAAAATTATTTTTATTCAAAACGATTAAGAAATTCCGTCTACATAAAAAATATTTTATGTATCTTGAAGCAAACCTTTGATGAGTAAATTTACTAGCCTATCTCAAAATAAAAATATCTCATGCACTTGGCCTCTCATTTTTGAGGTAAGAACTACGTTATAGAATACACCAGTGATTTATTCAAAGCAATTAATTTCTTCGATCAATTAAAATCAGATATATTTTTTTATTTATCATTGTCAAAGAGACAAACTAAACAAATTCAAGACAATTAAATTAATTTTATGCAGTATCAATAATGGTTTTTGTTAATTTCGAATTCAAGTTGTTGGCCCGCGAATAATAGTTCCCCTAAATTCTTGTTGTTTGGATATTGAAAGTTGTAGTACGTTAAACGGAAAGAAGCCACAGAACTGAGTGTGAAATGTTATGAATGTTAAAAATGAGAGACTTTTTTTTGTGTGTGTGTGTCATCATCGTCACTCGACAACAATTCAAAATTTCGAAGTTCGTCTCCAATAGCTTTTTGTGTAGTTTCTAACGCAAAATTGATTAAATTCGAATAAAAAGAATTAAAACTGTATTTGAACTTTTATAAAATTCTTTCAACCAAAATTTCAGCATAAATAAACTATAACAGTCTTCGAAAACAACAAACTGACATGTTTTGAAGTAACGTATTAAATGTCATTCAACGATGGTAACATTTTTGACATGAAAAAAAAACAACAATTTTTTTCTCAATATTTTCCGAACACACAAACCAACTTCATTCTACATCAAATCCTTCATACATCACTGAATTCCCAGACCCCTTCGATAAATCTTTCCTAAACTAGAAAAATAGATCCCATGTACCCAACACCAGTCGAGACCATTACTATAAACAAAAGTAGAAAAAACAACATCACCCCACCCACATAAGCATATAAGAAAACAAGCACCACTTGTATGGGCTGCGACTGTGTATTCTCTTAAACCACTGCGATCCGTTTCTTTGTCGTGCAGTCCTTTGTGTATAAACCGCAGGGTTTTCTGCCCTGGAGCCCACTAATGGGCTGTCACCAGCAGACGATCGGGAGCCCCTGGGTTGGTCTTTTTCGTCTGCGCGAGTACATTTATCTCTTCGAATAACATTTGGAACAGTCTGTCCACTGATTTCGAACTGTTTTTTGAGGCTTTCGCGTATTTTGTTTTCATATTATGCATGAAATGTATTTTTGTTTGAGGAAACGAAGAGCATATGAAAGAAATTGTATTTTATGGAAATTATTTTTATTTTATAACATTCTTTGTACTATCTGTATTTAAATAGATTCAGAACGTTAGAATTTAATGTTTATACCACTAGACTGAAAATATATGAAATATCAATGTACAGTTTAGGACTGTCTCAGTGTCGTTTTGAACAATATTATGATAGTTCTGAATAATTTAATTTTCTTTCCAAAAAAGCACCCTGTTGTAAATTGAATTGTGCTTTGATACTTTAGAGATTTGTAAGAGAAAATAGTTTGTAACACGTGAACCCTCAAATTTACTTTATTTCTTGGTTGCGAGACACACACAGCTTTGACATTTATTTTATTTACAAATTAATTGAAAAAAATTTAACTCCATATTAATGTTTCTAGTTCTCTCAGCCTTTAGATGGAGAAAAGTTCATGTCTGGATCAACTTTCGTTGATCTTCAGATGATCCTCTCCAAGTGCGGCTGTCCCCGCAAACTTTTTCCTTTGTATCGCTCCAGATCAATCACTGGTGCGGCTGCCCCACAGACTACGTCTCAAAGATGTCCTCGTAGTTCCCTCATCTCTTGATCCACCCTATCATCTCCTGAATCTACACTTTAAAAATTTTATAGAATATATATATATATATATATATATATTACATTACAATTTTGTACTTTACATTTGAATATCAGTAAACTTATCAAATTAATGTTTATTTACTAGCAAAATGATCTAAAAAGATAATTGGAAATAAAATCATTCACACTGCATGTATGTGCATGGTACTAAAAAATATCCAGTACTATTAAATTCCTTCAAAAATAGAACAAAAACTCAATGTTAAATAAAATTGACTGAAAGTTACTAGTTGATTTTGTCTTTAGCTCAGTGTTTCTCAAACTGTGGGGCACGCCCCTGGGGGAGGGGCGGTAACCCTGCAAGGGGGGCGCGAGCATATTGAAAATAAAAGGTTTAAAAAAATAATTTTTTGGAATGAAGTAAAACAAAATGCTTTCTGACATAATAAAAATACACATTTACACTGATATAATTTATTTTTATCATCTAGTGATCATCAAAAATAAAAGATTCCACTTCAAACGCTTATTAGCCATCTTTAATCCTATAACCAAAAAAAAAGAGAAAAAAAGGACATTTTGTTTGCTTTACTGTAATCCCACGATGATATATTTTTTTTATTACGTTTCTTTTAACCCCTAAAATACTACTTTTGATTACCATATATTTGATCTTCAAACTTACTGGAATGTTTCACTCCGTCTCTTTTTCTTTTAGGAAAGTTGTAAATAATAACTATTGCTTTTTTTCCCGTGTGAATGAGTTTTATGATACATGGTTAAGCATATTGAGCACTTTGAATTATTATTTGGTCAAGATGTATTTTTATGAGTATTCTGAAACATATAATGTATAAAGAAAAACGTTTTACACATTTATTTTTTAGAACATGATACACTTTCCCCATGAACAATTTTGTGGTTTTGATTGCTGTGTTGTACGACTTATGGTTTATGAATGTAAATGAGCAGAATATTAAAAAAAAA
>BMAV01023025.1:517961-538153 GCA_019973955.1 Trichonephila inaurata madagascariensis | reverse complement strand
GAAGGCCTGGGGCCTGACATATATATATATAGGGACAGAGTGAACTAATAGTAGGAATTGAAAAAGGAGAAATTCCGTTCTTGTTTATTATATATAGCAGAATTGGAAAATATTTTAAAAATCATTAACTGGATTTGTGGGTAGAGTAATTAAAATATTTTTATGCTTTACTCTTATTTCATTTCAATTAGATTTCAAAATATTAATAACTGACTCTAAATTCCTGCTGATTTGATATAGCTCATATTTGAATCATTAGCTATATATCAAACGATAAAAAAATGCATCTTTTTAGTACAATTAGTTCACTAATATATGCTGTGAGGTTTGAGTTGAATGGTAAATATATCTTGATTGGTTATATTTTGCTATTTTAACTCAAATTTCAAATCTGATAAATTAATATATATTTCAAATGGTTCTGATAAAGGTGCAATACCTTATTTTACCACTATTCTTTAAAATAAACATTCAATTTGAAGAGTTGGGTTTCTGTCTAGTTTATATAATTGTTACAGAATGCAACGTTAAAGGGACTACAGACAACTTTTTTCATTTGCCTACATGAGATTGTTTGAAAAGAAAATAAACTAGATTTATTATTAACTTCACCTAATAAACAAGTTTTCAAACAGGAAAACATTTTCAATGATTAAAAAAGGATAATTTCACCTCTGAGCAAAAATTGAAGTTAGACGGGTTTTTCTAATGTTACGTCACGTAAGAGTTCTGAAACGACATAAACTATACCATATGATCTGAAAGGTCTGAAAAAGAAGGGGAACGTAAATAAAACTTCAAGAAAAATCTAGGGAATAGAAAGAAACTTAACTAAAAAAACTAACTTCGAGTACAATTGAATAGAAAACTGAAATGCTCTAGAGACAAAATCTGAAGAGTATAATGCAATTTTTTATAAGGAATATAATTTCCATTGACTACTTTTAAGGTATCCGACTACGTTCGGAACTGTGATTTTAAAAAAGCGCATAAATAGATAATATTTATGATATTTAGTGTTACTTAGATTAGAAAATGTATACAAATTGTTTTAAGGCCATTTTGACAACAAAAAAAAAATTTAAATACAATATTTCGGCAAAAAATTAACTTAGAATAACCTTTTTACCAAATGTTCTCCTTTTGTGAAAAATGCTTCTATTACAATAATATTTTACCTGTATATAGCTCAGACCTCTCTACAGAGGCTCAACTATGAATTTTGAAAAATTCACTTTATTTTCCGAGTTACAACCCATTGAAATAATTATCGGCGTTTTTTTCTTAAAATTTCTCCCATCTGTTGTCGTAAAACATGGATAAACCCACTTCTAAGTTATATATTTCAAAAATTCTATTTGAGATTCTGTACAGAGGTTTGAGCTATATACAGGTAAAATATTATTATAATAGAAGCATTTTTCACAAAAGGAGAATATTTTGAAAATGGGTCATTCTATGTTTATTTTTTGTCAAAATATTGTATTTAAATAATTTTTATTGCAATACCATTCTTAAAACAATTTTATATACATTTTCTAATCTAAGTGGCACTAAATATCATAAATATTATCCATTTATACGCTTTTGCAAAATCACGGTTCCGAACGTAGTCGGATAGCTTAATGGATTTACATTGTCTGTCTATGCTGAGTATAAAACACCAACGAGTTTATGAAGCATTGCTGCCCATTTGTCTTGTTGCGCAAGTCTTATCTATAGAATTGTTGCTGGCGTACCCCCAATCCTTTCTCCAGAGTTTCCCACACAGGGCCCTCGTCTTCCAATTCATACATTTAATATCTTCATGTTCTAACAACTTTTTAAAAGCCTTTGTGCGATGAGTGTTATTATTCACTAAGAGGAACTGACGTCATCTAACGTTTCTAAATATTTGCCTATGAAGAATAACTTTAGTTTAATAGTAGCCACACCTGTAATGAATAATCGACCCTATTGCTGATCTGTGTCCTAGTCTTATATTTCTGGTACTATGGAGGACAATGTAACCGATAGGTCATGGTCGTGAATTCGTGACCGGAGTGTTTTTCCGAACCATTCTTTAGAGTTCTGGTGATACTAAAACCCCTTTGAATAGAACAGATGATACACGGCAAATATATCAAAGCTCAAAATTCTCCCGTTTGTGTGGAAGGAAAGCAACAGGACCACAGCTAAAGACATCTGTAATGGCCAGGCGTTAGTATCACACTATATGGATTGCAGCACAAATAAAACCCTGTTGTAATCATATAGGTCAGCGTTTCTCAAACTGTGGGGCGCCCCACTCCAGGAGGCATAATAACCCTACGAGGGGAGCACGAGCATATTGAAAAGTCGAAATCAAAGGATTATTTAAAAGAAATTATTAATTTACTGAAAGTAAATAAACAAAATATATAAAATATTCTGGCATACTAAAAAATAAAATACACATTTGCACTAATATCAGGGGCCTAGCTACTGCCGTATAAGTCAGATCAGTGATACAGGGCCCTCAAGCTACAGGGGCAACATCACGTGTAAGAAAAAATCGTAAAACTATTAAAAGGCCCAAAAACTATTAAAAGGAATCTTCGAATACAGCGTCCACTCAGGACTAGCTACGCCATTGATTAATATAATATATTTATAAATACATCAGTACTGCGCAATATATTTTAAAATTAATTTAACAATACTAACAAGGAGAGGGCACGACTAAGGAAATTCATTTGGGATCGAGACTTGGTGTAATAGTAATACTCTTTTAGGGTGTTCACCCCTCAATGTAATTCCGTCGAATGGCCAGTCAATTCGGAGAAATCAGCCTTCAAAATTCATGCTTAGCTTTTATACAATTAAACTTTAATTTTCCGCAACGAGTTCGTAGCTTGATTGGTAAATCGTCTGCTTTCTATGCTGGAGGTTAGGGTTCGATTCCACGCGACCAACTTTTTTTTCTTCAATTCATTTAATTATTTTTTTTAAATTAAAAAAAATTATTTATGAAAGGTTTATTAAATATTAAATGATATTTTTGTAATTATTTTGTATTTTATAAAATAAAAAATTACTTTGATTATATAAATAATTATATTAAATTTTATAAATATATTTTATATTAATAAAATTTTTTATAATAAAATATATAATAAATATTAAATGATGTTTTACAAAAAAAATTAGTTGCAAATAGTTTTATAGTGTGAAATACAATATACAATAAATAAAATATTATATATAATAGAAAATAATTTATAAAATATATTATTATTATTAATTATTTTATAATTAATATAATAAAAAATATGTCTTTTTTATATGTTATTAAATTAATTATTTTACAATTTTATAAAATATTTAATAAGTCCTTTTCAAATAAATTTATTTAATTTCAAATAGTTTATTTAAATAATTTTAATAAATTTATTTAAATAATTTTAATAATAAATCATGTTTTAATAATAAATTAATAACTTTAATAATAAATTGATAATTTTAATAAAGTAATAATAAGTTTAATAATAAATTAATAATATTTCTTATTAATATATACTAATGCTTAATAATAATTAATTAAGTATAATAAATAGTGATTAATTAATTATAACGAATAGTAATTAATTAATTAGTATAAACAGTGATTACTTAATTAATTTTAATAATTAATAATTAATTTACTAATTTTAATTATTAAATTTTTTTATTAATTATTTTAAATATTTTTATTTAATAACTATTTTTAATATTTTTAATTAATAATTTTAAATATTTTAAATTAATAATAATTTTTAATAATTTACTAGTAAAAAATTTAAGTTATATATTTAAAAAAAATTTTATTTTATAAAATACAAAATAATTACAAAAAATATCATTTAATATTTAATAAACCTTTCATAAATAAATTTATTTAATTTAAAAAAATAATTAAATGAATTTTGAAGAGAAAAAGTTCATCGCGTGGAATCGAACCCTAACCTCCATCATAGAAATCAGACGATTAACCAATCAAGCTACGAACTCATTGCTGAAAATTAAAATTTAATTGTATAAAAGCTAAGCATGAATTTTGAAGGCTGATTTCTCCGAATTGACTGGCCATTCGACGGAATTACATTGAGGGGTGAACACCCTAAAAGAGTACTACTATTACACCAAGTCTCGATCCCAAATGAATTACCTTAGTCGTGCCCTCCCCTTGTAAGTTAAGAACAAGTTTAATAATTACCAGTGACCTCATGGGTTGTTATATATAAAATTAAAGATAAAAATTAACACTTCTCTTAATAACTTGCATGGTTTATAATTAAAACCTTGAATACCGATTAACAATTACGCAATTCGCTCTCCAATGCCACCGTTTAAACGTAGGAGAGCGTATGTGGTGTATTGGAGTGGGGGTAGGGGAGTAGAAAAGGAATAAATAAGCAAATCTTCTGAAATACGTTAATCCCCGGCAAACACTGTCAAGGTCCTTTAATTGAATTCCAATGCCTTCGGAATAATTGTATAGATGGCAGTGCACAGAAAATATCGTTCTTCGGAAAGATATATACGTCTGGGGCAATTAACACTTTGACTGAGCAAGACGTTTATATACGTCGATGACACGTAAGAGGTTCAACTCTTATTGTAGGTTTAGCGCCAAAGTATGTTATTATTGAATTCAACACAGTGCAATTGTATGCAGGAGGACGCAAAGAAAATTATGATTGAATATGGGTCGCATATATTGAAAGTTTGAGAAGCACTAATATAGGTGGTTGAGTTTTTTCCTGCAGATTGCTCAAAGAGACAACTCTGCACTAACTTAAGTTTGCGGAAGAAAGCAGTATTTGCTTAGAATTAGCATTATACTGTCCAGAATTTAAAATCGCCGATATATAGGAATTTTAAGAATGCACTAGCAATTGATAAAAAGTGTACCTCATATGGTACTAGTTCCCACACATCATATCAGATGCAAATTTTCACCAATATCAGTGTTAGTTAACAAACAGTATTGTCTTCCTACCCTTATTTCTTCTCCAAAAGAAATTTTTATAACAAATCACCATTTGTATACGATTCTTGGTATATAATTCTACGTATACTCGGTACAAAGCCATGAACTTAAATTGTATGTTGTGTATACAATTCTTTTTGTAGTTCATAAGATTTCATGAAGAAGAAATTTTTCGGAATTAAATATAAATCTCACATTTTGTTAAAAACTCTAATATGTATTTATTGTTCTTAAAAAGTGTTGGAACGTATAAGAAAATCAGAATTTAAAACAAATGATACATCAAAATATACATGCTTATTAACTTAAGTACAAAATGGATTCATATGCAGAATGGGTACACAAACATGAATAAGATATATATCCCTTTCATTCAAATTTTTTATAATATTTCCCGTAGCTACATTAAAATCAAATCTTAAGCCTTTTTTCATCTATATCTTACCTTCCCCAATGTGAACATCAGAATCGATTAGCGAATATCAACTTGTAAAGGTAACAAAAAATAATCTACCTTTGGACAACAATACCTCCCCAAAATAGATTTGGGAGTGTTGGAAATATTAAGAAATCGATGAATTGGAAACTGATAAAAACGAAAGAAAATAATAAAATAAATAAAAAAAAAGGCTGGCGAAAAGGGGGGGGGGCGGGAGAAGGTGTTTTCACACAGGTAGGACTGTCATGGAGTAAGATAAATATAGAGAGAAGTGCTGCAAGTTCCACTTCGGCAATTTCCCAGGAATTTTTTCGCTCTTCATGATTCTCTTTATTGCTCAAGATTCTTTTTCTAAATACCCGCTGAGTGCTTTTGATTTAGTACCTGCAGTGGCTTCCTTTTTGTTGCAATCGCCGAGTCCTTTGGAACAAAAAGATAATTATATTTTCACAAATACGGTGCCATTAAGATGTCCTTTTTGAAACAATTGCTCTTCATTTTTACGGATATCTTAGATTATTGCAGGATAATTACTACACCGGATATCTGACTTTATAAAAATTAGTCAAATGGCTAAACTGCATTTATGCAAATATTAAATAATGATTGTATTTTTAAATACATATGAATATACGTTTTGTGACAGAAATTAAAGTATCCGATCACGTTAAAAATACCAAATTCAGTCAAAACAGATATCTTTGTTTTTTATTTTATTGGATAGAGCTATCTTTTGGCTATACAAAACATACTTTGTTTTGATTCTACGCCACCTAGAGGCCAAGCTACAATCAATTTTATAAAGTTAGAAAAACCGGAAGAGTGGGTCTTTGATCTATCAGAAGTGGGCATTTAAATTGTTCAAAATCTATCATGGCGATTCTGATAACTCAAAATATTGGAAATGTATTTCTATAAAAAATTTTCAACCTGATATTTATGCTATTTTTTAGAGAATGTACTAAAATATTTCTTATTGTATGAATATTTTTTGAGTTAGGGTCTGTTATTTGAATAATGGTCTCATAAAGAATTTGACTTTTCTTATAATATTTACTCAATCAGCTCTAAAATTTTCAAATTTTAATAAATTCTCTAGATAAATGTATCTAATTTGTTTGGGTAATACTTTTACTAATATAAGTTTATAACTTTTTTCTCTAAATATTTTGAAGTTTTACAAAAATATTGCTAACATTTTACTTATAATTGTGATTTTTGTGAAGTTTAGGCAATTTATTTTAAATATTGTTGGTTAAATATAGGTATTTATAGCTAATGAGTCCTAAAAAATCCTTTATAATGTTTAAATATTTTATTTTGTCAAAAAGTACTCCAAACGTGTTCGTATACCTTCACATATTTCTATAAAATTATTCTACTCTGCCAAAGGAAACACATTTTAATTTTGTGAAGTTTTCGCATCACACAGCTGAAAAATAGGCTTCATTATGTGGATAGTATAACAAAGATCACATCCCCACGTGCACCTCTAAATATTGCGGAGTCTTTTGATCTGACATTCACCCAAGAAAAGATGACCGGGCGAAAAACACCACTCAACCACAGGCCGGAAACCTAGACTGAAATTCAAGGTTTAGGGGAAGAGCTACCCCACCCCGGGACAGTGGAGAAGACAGTCCGTTTTGAAACACCAACAAGTTCGGTTGTGTTTGCCTCCTCCATCACAAAGGACATATTCTGTAGAATTGAAATAACTAATAGTATGAATAACTTCTATTAAAAATGCAAATATATTATAATTAATTGCTGTGACAGGAATAAATCATTTAATTTCTTAACTGTCCCGCTACCAGTAATTTTCTCAAACGTCACAATTTGAAAAAAAAAATATTGAAATGACCTAGAAAGATTGTTTGTTTACTAATGTTGTATATTGAAGCTACAAGAGCATTGGCTGCAGACGTCGTAATTCTGAGCACGTTTTTTTTTTTAATTGCAAAAGCTATTGATATTTACATTATTTGCTCCCATGCGTTAAAGATGCCTGTGAAATTGGAGAAAGAAAAAAAAATACAAGAATAATAATAAACATCAACACTGTGACAACAAAGGAAAACAAGAAAATTAGTCGCTAGATGCCAATTGCATGAACTTCTTAGCCTGGCAATATCGACTGTATGGGTTTTCTTCAATGAATGAAGAAAAAATTGACAAATGATCTTTGTTCATCTCAGAATTCTGTTTACACCATGTGCACAGAGGACTACTATATATACCAATTATACCAATATAATATTCCCACACAGGACTATTATATATATCAGTATAATGTCAATTATATATACCAATTATACCAATATAATATTACCAAAGAGGATTATTATATATACCAATTTTTATACCAAAATAATATTACCAAAGAGGATTATTATATATACCAATTATACCAATATAATATTCCCACACAGGACTATTATATATACCAATTATACCAATATTCCCACACAGGACTATTATATATACCAATACAATGCCAAATATATATATATATATATATACCAATTACATATATATACCAATGTTGTTTAGCAAGACACACAATCATGTCCAGTCTCCAAGTGGAAATCTGCTACTGCGATGGGTTTAGAGGAGTCTAGGGTATTACAAATCGAATCCCTCTCCTTCTTACTTTTATTTTTTCTAATGGTTTGACTTTAGAGTTTTTTTTCCTCATAGTATTTTTATAATTCTTTTAATTAATGAAAACGGTACTTTGCCACTATTTGGTGGCGAAATTTCAGTTCCCTTTTGGGCTAATTCATCAGCCCATTCATTTCCAGTTATTCCTACAGGAGCTGGGAGATTCACTGCAAAACAGCAGTTATCATTTAAGAAGCTAGAAAATTAAGAATCCTTCTACAAGAGTCAATAAGTTTTGATTCTGTGACATTATACACAGCGATGGTTTGAATGGCTGACACGGAATTTGAAAAAATCGTTGTGTTTTAGAGATAACAAAGACAAGTTCAAATGACAAGTTCGACACCTGAACTGGCACCTTCCTCGCCTCAGAATTACAAGGACTTTGAGCTTCAGCAGGTTTAATGTGCTACGAAGAGGATAACTTGTGACATTTTTATTGTGCATTAGACTCCCTGAACGATGGTCAGGTCTTTAGTGGCACATAGCATTGAAGAAGAGTCCACAAAAACAGCGAAACTCATGAGCTCTTGACCATGACCACATGACTATCATAGCTTACGACTTAAAATATTATTTATTTTTTTAAAAAAATTAAGTCAAAGCATAGCAGTTTATTTTTTAATATTAAAAAATCGGTCTGTTTAGAAATAGAAAAACTACTTTTTATGCAGCAACAATGCAAATCCTCTAGAATGTATTATATGTGTTTTTAATGAGAGGCAAATACAACACGATCATATTAAAAATATCAGGGATTCAATGGATACTTAAAAGTACACTAAAAGATAATGCCGAACTGCTGTGCTTCGACTTAATTTCAATAAAAATACCAAACAAAATCGTACTGTCACCTGCATGGTGCTCAAAGCTAAGGCTAATGACGTAAAAAATTTAGCCCATCGCCGCGATGTATTCCGTGGACCTTGATCTGATGTTACTGTCGATCAGGGGGCATAAGTAACAATAATACATTCAAAGATGGTTATTATCCTATCTTCCTCCACTTGTTCTGTCTTGTAGATGTGAGTACATTTTTGGGGCAGCAGTAATTAAGGCTGTCAGAGAACGCGTGGGTATTTTACTAACGTTGACTGCGAGGACTAATAGCATCGGAACTCGTAATTTTGAATCTCGGCTAAGATCGACACCTGAGATAGTATTGCCTCTTCAAATTCCCACACCAACCCAACGGGCGGACTTGGGGCCTCGACAGATTTAATATCCACCAGCCCTTTTGCAAGAGGGTCTTTCAGTAGTGTTATGGTCCAACTTCATGATACGCTGATAACATGTTCGGGGCAATAACAACTAAGTTTCTGTGGCCTCCAGAAAACGTGCGATCTGTGTTTAACCCTCCAAGCGGTCTGCACGTAAAATTCCGTCATTCCAGAGATGCTTTTTCTGCCTTCAAGCAAGATTCCCAAAAGCGGCCGAACCGCATTCTTAAAAATACGGCTCAACCACTTTTGAGAACCCCACCTGAAAGCAAAAAAATATGTGCGGTGCATTTTTGAAGCATCTCCAGAATGGCAAGACTTTAAGTGCAGACCGCTTAGAAGGTTAAATAAACGTATAAAAGTAGTTTACATTCATAGAATGATTTATTCTCGATCCTGTTCTGCATCATAAAGGTTATGAATCCTTGATTTTTCTAACCGTTATTGTAATTACCTAAATTTGTCTAATCGTAGCTCATTTTTAAAAGAGAATCTATTTGAACAAAGAATTGATAACAATTAACAGCTGAAATACGAATGAATATTACTTCAACATTACATTAATTTCTAGATAGTTGATTCGTGAGATAAATACAAAATTAATGTGAGAATTAATATAATAATCATCTTATTTTATTTTTGTATGTAAGGGGGGCATTTTATATATCTAGATTACAGATGTAATTCTTTCAAAACTTACCTTGAAGTAATCAGTCAATCAAGGTAATGAAACAATCTCAGACTCAATTAGCGCTTGTTTCTCATATGGAATAAAATTACTGAGTGCTTTGTGTGACTGGTCTCACAAAATCTCTCTCTCTCTCTCGATGGATTACTTTATTTTATTATTTTTAATCGTCATCATATGAAATAGAATTTCGCTAAAGTAATATTGTGACTTTGAATATTTTAAATACGATGTTGGCAACAAGATTATTAATTCTAAAAATAGCTTGTTGACCTTTATGGGGGATAATAGCCTTTGTTACTCCATATCCCTTAAAACTAGTACTGAACTGAACTGTCATTTACGTTTTTCTTAATTGAATTATACATTTACTGTTATGAAATATGATTTTTCTGTAATTTATTTAATCATATATTGCATTGCTAATGTTTAAAGCAATTCTAATATTTAACAAATAAAGTCACATCTAAAAAGAATAAAAACTCGTGAAAGTTTATATTCAGTTGTCAATTCCAAAAATAAATAAATAAATAAAATAATAGAAAGAAAGAAAGAAAATTAGTTAAAACATTTATAAATAGTTACATTTATTTTACTGAGAATCTCAAAAATTTTAAGCAAATTTACTGAGTATTGCGAATTAATTTTAAAATAAAATGTTACTTAAATATTTAAACACATGAAAAATAATTTATGAACATTTGCGTTTACTCTTAACATACTAACTATCTGTGTGTATAAGTAACTCTTTCCCTGTCTCGAAAACAGTTTTAACACAACCAAGAAACAAAGTGAACAAAAATTTAGATCATAGACAGTTTTAGTAACTGATGTATTTGATAAAATTTTTTTTATTTTGTATAATAAGTAGTTCTGTAAACAAAATATTTTTTTTTAAAAAATGTCCTTTATAAAGTGTTTTACTTGAAAACTCGCTTTAAATATATATTTCTGAACCTAATAGCTATAAATTAAAAGTTTAGCCTTTATGTACATTGAGCAAAGATACATTAAAAGAAGATGCAACTTCTAATATTTTCTTTGTAATTCATCGCTAAAAACACACTTCCTCTCAATCACGATACTTCCTCCCCTCATTCTCGGAACGTCTTTAATACCCTCCCTCAAAATCTCGACATCGACGAACCGCTAACTAACCCCTTCAAGGGCTTTGAAAAATGATTGTTTCCAGACTGTCATCGAGGTTTTCCAAAGTATATTTTAACAGAAATTCAAACAAAACGAAACAAAACGCAAGCAGCAAATTTCCCGATAATTCTATTAAAAGCAGATTCTAAATTTTTTTTTTTTTAGTTTTGTTTTCTTCATGAAATCACTTCTCACACTTTTCGAACGTCATTCTGATTATGATGGATTATCGTCTGCCTTAACGATCATTTTCGAACCGCTACTGTCTGTGTTTTCTCTTTATCATTTTTTTAATTACGTAATAAGATTCGAATCTTTACCGTTTGCATTTTACCGCGAGGTTTTTCCCTTTTTTTCCCTCTGGAAATTCCCTTTTAATCCCGCATTGATAATGGATAAGTTGTTTGATTTTAATTACACGACCCGGGGAAGTGCGGGGTTGAAGGGTTTTGGACATTTTAAGTGAACACCTCCAACTCTGGAAGGTTTCCTGGAAAATAGTTGACAGTGAGAAATCTTCTGAAATATAATGCTAGGGGTTAAGTGTTTCGTATTACTCTAGGTGTCATGTTTCGAGGTAGAGAAAAAAATATTTTCATTATTGTAAGAAGTCTGGTTATATGTAAAAAAATTAAGAATGATGAGAAAAAAAATGTAACTAAAAGGCGCCATTAAAAGGCAATCTCTATTAATTTTGATTGGTGACAATGTGTATTATTTTTATTTTATTTTATTCATCTAACAAGGAGAGGGCATGACTAAGGGAATTCATTTAGGGTTGAGACTTGGTGTAATAGCAGTACTCCTTTAGGGTGTTCAACCCTCAATGTAATTCCACCGAATATCCAGTCAATTCGGAGAAAAAAGTAATCGAAATTTATGCTTAGCTTTTATACTATTAAATTTCAATTTCCTCCAACGATTTCGTAGCTTGGTTGATATATCGTCTGCATACTATGCGCGAAGTCTGGGTTCGAATCATCGGTCAATTTTTTTTTCTCATTTCATTTAATTATTTTTAAAATTAAATAAGTTAAATTTAAAATTTAATTCATATATAAATAAGTTTATTTAATTTTAAAAATAATTAAATGAAATGAAAAAAAAAATTGACCGATGAATCGAACCCAGATGTCGCGCATTGTATGCAGACGATATATCAACCAAGCTGCGATATCGTTGGAGGAAATTGAAATTAGATTGTATAAAATCTAAGCATGAATTTAGAAGGATTTTTTCTCCGAACTGTCTGGCCATTCGGCGGAATTACATTGAGGGTTGAACACCCTAAAATAGTACTACTATTACACCGTCTCAACCCCAAATGATTTTCCTTAGTCGTGCCCTCTCCTTGTAAGTATACTAAAATTAGGAAACATTTTATGAATTTTTTGTTCCGTTTCCGGCACGATGATTCATATATATTTTCTTTTTTTGAATTTATATTACGTATAATAACATAAAATTTCATATTGTGAAAGCGTTTTAATTGTAAAATGTAATGATATTATATAATACGATGCATGGCTTGATGTTTTTTCTTTTCTTCTACTATATTTAATCAGATATACAGTTAAATACGTATAACACGAAAACGTTTAAGGCGAAATATCGGTTAACACGAAATAATACAACGGTCCCGACAGACTATTATATGGTTTCATACTTTTTTTTTCTCTTAACACGAAATGATAATCTCTTAACACGAAGAGAATTAAGTAAGTATGGAAAACACACACCAGCCGGATTGGGTTGTTTTACTGTATCATCAAATCATCAAAGAATTCGTTGCAGTACATCAGTAGTCTTCAAACTGTGTTCCACGAAGCCTTTGGATTCCACGAGGCACAGTAAAAAAATCGAAAAGGAACTTATAAATGTGTATGCAAAATGGATTCACTTCAAAAAATACATCCAGATACTATCATCGTTATTCCTGCTGTGTTCGAACATACGCAGGAACGATTCATACTATTGGCTGTATATCGCAACATTTAGTACCTTATTTTAATTTGACGAAATTGGTAAATAGTATAATAAATAAGTATAAAAAAAATTTCGGTTTGTAAAATATAACAATCTTAAAAGAACTATTAATCATTTCATTTGAATGCATTGCATTTATTCATTGAATAGCCATTGAAAAAAGCTATGGTTTTAAGTGAAATATAAATTAATCGTCGGATAATATTTCAGCATAACTTAGTTATTAAAATATGTTTTAAAGGTGAATTTTATGTTTTCTCAAAAATCGTTTGATGCTACAATTATATTTAAATCATAATATATTAATTTAAAATTAATCGTTTGCTATTACTGTTGAGATGGTAAGTGTTTTCGCAACAGATTTGTGAAAAAAAATGTACAAAATTATTATGCCAAAATCGAGTTCCAAAGTCTTGGAAGTTATATTTCTCTGCGTCTTTTCGCAGCAGTCCTTTTACAAAATAATGCGTTTGATAAAGTGGATACTGCAACTTTAATTTTTAAGGAAATTCGCTGAGCATTAAAGATAATAATAGGTATGTTTTTGAGGAAATAGATTCTACAAGAACGTTAGCGATTGAAACGAAATATCACACAAAATGGTGAAATAATATTAGTACTATTAGTACATAAAATTACTTTATAAAAACTGCCCTTTAAGTGTTAATGTAAAACTGTTTTTTATTGTACATTGCATAGAATATTTTTTTTTATTTATATACTTTTATTTACTTTCATTTTTCATTTAACATAGTACTTATTTAATTACTATTTTTATCCCTAAGAATTTCATGAAATCGAATTATTATTAAAATACATTTAAAAATGGATAAAAGTACAGAAATAAACTTAATTTTTTGTTTAAATTATAAATAAGGCCATGCAATCAATGGCCTTTATGAAGAATGAAAAATTATTTTAATATAAATAGTTAATCACTTAGAATCAATTGAATAATTTCATTGACTCTTTTACTATTTTATTTGCTCATTTAGTAATTAATGTAATATATTGATGAAAACTCTCTCTGTCAATTATTTATTTTTTTTTACAAACAAAAATACGTACGATTAAATTATTAATAATCAATAAAAGAATGATATTGAGTAAATATACGCTGACCAACCGTCCTCTTTTAGGGAGAACTGTCCTTTTATAAGTTCTGTTCTTCCTCGAAAAGTGTCCTCCTACATATCTTCCTTTTCAATATTTTAAAACTGATATGTTAATCTCTGTATTCAGAGATGAACCGTTTCCAAAATGTAGAAGAATGGTCTGGAACATATATCACAGGAAATAACAGTTTTCAACG
This sequence comes from Trichonephila inaurata madagascariensis, assembly GCA_019973955.1. Taxonomy (NCBI): domain Eukaryota; kingdom Metazoa; phylum Arthropoda; class Arachnida; order Araneae; family Nephilidae; genus Trichonephila; species Trichonephila inaurata. The sequence continues at coordinate 523,705 of BMAV01023025.1, read as the reverse complement.
GTGTTTTTTGACTTCATATTTAGTAAATTGGGTAGATATAGAAAATTGTGTTGAGTTTTTATCGAAAGGGAAATGCCTGATATTAAAATCAATGACAATTGTCTGTTTGAAGAAATTAGAAGACTGAACGTATATTTAAATTTTGATAAGTTTGAAAAAAGGAAAAGTCAGCGTGTGAAATTAATAAAATATGGCTGGAAATATTTAACCATATGAAATTAAGTTAATTCCATATGAAAATTCAGTTATTCTTGTTGCATTTACGTTGTACAACACTGGAACTAATGCAGTAGTTGAAAGAGACTTCAATTGATAATGATTTCTGGACCAGTTAGAAAAATCAATATTGAATGTTAATATTTTAGCTACATTGCTTACCGTAAAATTCAGTATGAAGGATATTTTTAGTCCAGAAATTTTGGATGCATTAGAAAATGATATGTTGACAAAAAAATCGTTCAATTGAAAAATACTCGTTTAAGAATATAATTAAAAGAATGTAAGCGTAATTAGCGTATTTTTGTTTGAATTAACAAAACGTTTCATATATTTAATTTGTAATTTTTTCTTAAATTTTTCGTCCTCCTTTTCATTGTAAAAAAAATGGTCACCTTAGTAAATGTATAAACAAAAAGCGTAAAGATTAATCCTTTTCTCCAATAATGAGCTATTCAGATACTTTTGAATGGAATAAAAAAAAATTAAACAACATTAATGTGAAATTGTTTAAAAACCAGCAGTAAATAAAGCAAAAAACCTTAGAATCTTAATAACACTATCATGATACTAATATCAAACATGGATGCTTAAATTTAATTCTGAAACCTCAATAGTAAAACTTAAAAAGAAAATTAAATGCGGCATATAAAAATTAATAATTGCTAGTTACATCTTAGTTCGTTTTGAAAATTTAGAGATATAATTTTGGAAGAAATTTAAAATGTCTTGTTTAGTACTTAAAATCACGAACAGAAGAAAATGTTGATTTTTTTTTTATGAAACGTAATGATAAAATTATGTTAGATTTTATTTTACTGTGATTCTGATTCATATATCATACTAATACGCTTGCACATACATATCCATTTTGATTGCACTAAATTTACCTGTAAGTTATGATGATTTTTAGGTATAAATAAAATTATTGTAAAAATAAATTGTTAAATTTAATTTATGTAAAAATTAACGAGGATGGTGAATTTTTTTTTTCTTTTCCCAAGTTAATGTGTAATGATAACATGTTTATAAAGTAAATATTTGAAAAATAAGTTATATATATTAAATAATATTTGATTGATTTATAGTTTTTCGGGATTCGGAAGTTTCTATCAAAGTTTTTGCAATCTCTAAATGTATAAACTGCAGTAATATTAGTGGTAAAATGTTTAAAATCAATACGACAATCATAATATAACTAGTATATTAATTACTATTTCAGATTTGTTACACTCATGCTAAAAATTCTCCATTTCTTTCTCTCTTTATGAATAAGCATTACATGATTTTAATGCGCAATATCTTTCATACGCAATTTCTGCAAATAGAATATTATCAATGAATCGATACACAAGCTTTTCAAAGAAATAAAAAAATGAAAAAATAATGTTTCGTGTTATTTGTAGATGGCGCCATGTGTAATGAAGCACAATTCATTTCTTTTAAATACTAAATAAAATTTTCAAAATAAAAAGAATTAAATAAAGCTATGAATTGCAATAACTACCAAAAGTATTTATTTTAACACTGAAGCTTTGTTTTTGAAAATCTTTTATATTTATTCTCTGGATTCTCCTCCTCTCTCAAATGTTTTTCCACCGATGTCAGAAAAATTTCTTAAATTCTAATTAAATCACGGTAAAATCTCATGCGAGGTTAATTAAAATTAAAATAATTAAAAATGTCTCTTTTAATTAACCCTTTTTCTCTTTTTGAAGCATGCTGGTTTATTTGCATTATATAATCTGATTAAAATCTGCTTAAAGAAATCACAAGACTTCATTATATTACTAACCCAACTACTATAAAATTGTTAGCAATAGTAATATCAGTTTATAATTGTAAAATTTTCATTTTTCAAGATAAGTATTTGTTAGAAAACTGATTAAATTAAGTTGTATTTTTAATAAATGAAATATATGGTGAGATTTTTTCCCTCTTTTGTTTATATTATTAACATTGCTGTCAAGGACATATTGTGTAAAATTTATGTATGAAATTAATTACAATTAGAAAAAAATTATTGTTAAGACAGTAAGTTTATGTAGACATTACTAAGAAAGTTTTTGTAAGTGCAATTTGATTTTTTGTTCAGTTTTAAAGTGAATATTATTTTTTTTAATATTAATAAAAAAATATAATATAAATAGTCGTTATGCACCTGCTTCACTAGGTATTCAATTATTTTGTACGAATATATACTGTTTATTTATAAATTATTCATATAGTCCTAGCATTAAGTGTTCTATTGCATCAACAAATATTCTTTTCACACCCACTTCTTCATTTAATCCGGCAGCAGGCGCGCACTCAATACTAACGTAATAGTCACGCGGGGTAACTGAGTCACCCCAATCCTTCTCTTACAATTATTTTTTATTGTATACGCTAAAAATCGCAATTCCAGTCAATAATTTAACTAAGATAAAGTATACTTTCCTACTTTTAAGCACTTTTCAATTTTTCTTTAATAACTAGAGAAAAAAATATCAATCAAATTAAACCAAGAAGTTTCAAATACTGCGTGACTTAAAGTAGAGCGTGACTAAATAGAGCGTAACTTTAATAAAGGATACAAATCACACACACACAGACACTTTTCGCTAACATTACAAGAATGTTATTTTCAGGAATAACCGTCATATTTTGTTCAAGTAGTTTTTGTAGTTTTATTGTCTTTTGATGATAGACAAATAGTATGTTGAATTTTTTCTTGCTTAAGTATTTTTGACAGGGAGCAATGTGTCTTGTGGCTTCATATCTTTTTTGATGGATTTTTTTAGGTAACATTTGAAAACTTTCCTTTCAATTCAAACGTTTCATGTCCATCACTTTTTTTCAAATTTACTTTCGATATCAGAATAATTATCCATTATTTCATCAGGTTTTACTCTTGGAAAATCAGTTTAAACTTCATCCAACAGAGATCACATATACCCATTTTTGAAATGATAACTTCTATTGGCGCGATTTGCAAGAGAGTGTACTTGAACGAACGTCACGCTCGGGAATGTAACGCTCATTTGGCTTTTTTCGCCTTCATTCGGACATACACTCCCCTAAATAGGAAAGGAGGGACATTTCCCCTCGCCATTCTGACACGCTGTAGTTTGCCCACTCCCCACGCCAATACGCCGTAAAAGTAAAGTTCCTAGCTTCTATCTAGTGGCGCTCCCTCCCCTCGCCACCTCTTTCTACTGAGATGAATGTGGGATTCTTTTTAATCCTAGTTGAAGCATGAAAATGAAACGTCATATTTTTAAACAATATATATATATATATATATATATATTAAATCAATTTCTACTTAGATAAACAAAGAAATTTTTTATTTTAGCTACTTTTTATTAAATAGTTACAATTAATATAAATATGTATATATATATGACAAAATCACAACATTAAGTGATAATTAATTTTTATTAACTACCACTAAAGTATCGTATTGTCATCCAAAGCAATCGTATATATGAACTTTCAGTTCAATTGAATGCTTTAAAACGTTAGAAAAAAACCTTTTCAAGTTTTGACACAAGTTGCCAAAAGAGTCGCTAAGTCGCTAAAAATGATGCCAACAAAGCTGTATTTGTAATTTCTTGAATAATTAGTTTTAATCAATTAATTTTTATTAATTATAATTAAATTAGTGTATTGTTATCCAAAATAATCGTGTATATAAAATTTCAGCTCACATGAGCGCTTTAAAATGTATTTTATTAATGATTAAAAATTCCACCAAGATAAATAAATATATAGAGAGTTTGAGCTAATAGTAGGAATTGTGTGAAAAAAAGGCTTAGAGAGAAAGAGAAATCCTACACTAAAATTAAACATAAAATGTAGAAAAAGGACAAATTTTTGTAGAACTAAGTAAATAGTATAGTTATCATTTGCAATATTGCAGTGATCTTAAGAATAAAAATCTATTTTTGTAAGCTAATCGGAATAGCAATGAACAAATAGTTCTATTTATCACATTACTTAAATATACTTTGAGTCTAAAAAGAAAATTAAAACAATTAAAAATTTAAAACAACAAATTTAAGTATACAGATATAAGGAAAAAGTTACATTAAATAATTTAAACACAAGAAAACGAAATATAATTAAGCCGAATTTCCTTGCAGCAGCACCGGATATATTTGTACAAAACTGCCATACAATGACAAAATAGCTAGTATAAGCCAGATATTAGGTGATATAAATCTTTTGATTAAATCCCTTTTTAAAGATTTTGACCTAGATTCTTCACTTCCCAATCAACTACCTGTCTTACTATCCCTTTGCTTAAATTATTTCATGGATAGAATTGAATATTGTTAAATTACAATTAAAATTCACAAAGCCGGAACGGGTCTTCTGAACAAATTACCTATGATTTTAAGTGTTAATTTTAAAATAGATTTTTCAAAAGACTGATCAAAACCTTTAGTTGTTTTTTAAAATCAAAATTCAATTTAATTATGTCAAATGATCCAAATGAAGCACGAGGAAGTATGGAACAACGCTTGATGGTGTATTCTTATAGATATTTAAGTAAAAGTTTGAATCTAAAGGATTTATAACCTATTTCAGCTACCATAAACCTATTGTTTCCTTCTTAGAATACAATTAATTCCCAAACATGATTTTATATTTCGCACAAAAATATTACTTTATGAGTACAGACAAATGAATATATAATTTTATAGGACAATACTAATATACTCTTGTTTTTTATTCACCAAACTGATACCTGAAATAATATTACAAAATTTGAAGTTATCACTTCTATCGTGTGGTCATAAGCACACACACTTTATATATATATATATATATATATATATATATATATATATATATATATTCTGTTTATTTAGATTTATAAACCATAATAAGTTGTGTGTACAATACAGTTCTCAAAACCACTAAATCGTTTACAGGGGGAAAATGTAGCCTGTTCATAGAAAAAATAAATTTTGGATTATTAGGTTAACGGACGGGAACTCAGTCATCCCAAGTACCTTAAGATTATAAAAAAACGTTTGCCATCTCTCTCCCCCACCCCAATAAATAAGGGAGATATGTGACAAATGCATTTTAGCTCCCATGAAGACTCTCATATAGGAGGATACTGTCGAGAGGTTATTGTTAACAAATAAACAGTTTTCCTTGAATTAACGATATCGTGAGCCTGGGGGGACTTTGTGCCTCGCACGCCTGCTCCAGAATTAAAAAAGACAGGAATTGAATTTCTAATATTGAAGAGAGAGAGAGAATTATATTTTACGCTCTCTTAATCTCCTCCCTCAAAGAAGATTTCCACAAAAACCATTTTTAGTGGATCTCTACTCAACAAAAGAATCGGTTACAAATTTCAGTTGTGAAAGTCTAACAGTTCGAAACAGGTTTTCCCCCCTTATATTCCCCCTTAACCCCCCTTGCGGGCCAAAATTCACAAAATCCGTTTTTAGTGGATCTCTACTCCATGAACGGAACATTAATGTCACCTTTCAAGTCTGTAGGTCTAATAGTTCACAAACGGGAAT
>BMAV01023025.1:496027-512961 GCA_019973955.1 Trichonephila inaurata madagascariensis | reverse complement strand
TCTTAGATGTCAATTTCCGCAAAACCTTTTCTTAGCGGATCTCTACTCCATGAAAGGAATATATCTGCCAAATTTCAAGTCTGTAGGTCTAATACTTTTGGAAATCTCATGATAAGAGAGGGAGTCGATTTTTTCTTTTATTTTGTTATAGTAGAATACTCAAATAAATCTGCACAATACTTAAAAATGCGCAAATACGCAATAAAGAGGGATTTAAAGTAGGGTGTGTTTGGTGATAGTTCAATTACAGGTCAGTATTAGTTACCCTAGAATGCTATAGTGCATTGCTTCGTACCATATCAAAACATATTTCGACAAAATACAGAACAACTGTTGACAATTTCTTGAACTTAATTAAAATTGAAATCAAGATATTGTCTGAAATGTTTGAAGTACTTTTTAATGCTTTTTAAAAATCTTAATGCAGTTCTTTTAATAATTAAATAGATTTAGTTTTAAAAAATTATGACAAAAATGAACTGCAGAAGATTTTTACAATGAAAACTTCACATTTAATCGACCTCCACAATGGTCCCTGAGAAAAAAGTGTTATTGTTCAACAAGTAAACACTGTTTTATATATATATATATAAGCCTTGTACGATATAAGTTCATTTCATTTAGCGGTCCCATAAAGCTTTTAGTGGATTTTCTTTCCATTAACTGGTTAAATTGTTCTTTTACATTTAAACAACAGCGGGATTGTTTCTTAAAAAAATGATCTTTCTGTCAAAGTCGGATGTTTTGAATGACGTTTTATTCAATGCTTGCATGAAATATTACTTTTAGTTAAAAATGCGCTTAAAACTCTAAATCTTTCTCGAAATGACAATACAGAAATTTAATTTGGGGATTATATTTAATTATGCGAAAAAATCTAAATTGTTCTCTTCTAATTTGAATAGGTTTTGTTATTAATAAAATTTTAATATTCTAAAATATCTTTGTGTCCTATTTTTAACACGCTTTATACCATCTTATTTTTTTTTATGTATTATTCGAGAAATGAAGTTCCATAAAAATATTTCTCCCACAATTCTGATGTAGATATTCCTTTTTCTCAATGAACACAAATATTTGTAATACGAAGGAAGAATACTATTTTTTGTTTTATTCTAAAATATAAGTTCAATCTCAATTAAAAGTTCCCTGATGCAAGGATTGTCAAGCTCATTTTTAGCTGCAGGTCATTTCCTAACTATTAAAATTTATGAGGGGTGCTACTGTATACACATATAGTTATAATGTTAATGATTTTGCTTTTAAAGTTTCGCTGTTCTTTCAAAAATTGCTTTCCAAAGCATTTATTTTTTTAAAATATTAACTTTTAATATCTATTAAATTCGATTCCTTACAAAAAAATTTATGAATATGTCAAAATAGTTGAAAACTAATAAATTATCAAAGTAAAATTTTCGGAAGCAGAAGTGAACTTACATATAATGATACATATCCTTTACTAATATCATGACAAAAAAAAAAAAAAATGCGGCGGATATTTTTCAAAACTCTCAGTTGATTAATTGGCAATATATTAACATCATGCTGTACGAAGTAATATATGGGTTATTGGCATCGTACCTGGAAATTTTGAGCCACAGTCATGGGAGAAAGATGACACTACCTTTACACCCCCTTCGAAAATTCCATACCACACAGACCACAGGGCTACGGTAGACCAGTGATCAAGGTATCGGATCATGTCAGGCATGTCATGAGTTCGAGCCAAATACCTCTAAAGACCCGCCGTGTAGGGAAGGGATGCACGTTAAATCTGTCGAGAGCTCAAACGTCCTCCCGTTGGTGTGATGTGGTAGTTAGAAGAGAGGGTGCAGATCAGGTGTGGTCCTCGTCACTTGACCATGGTTCAAAATTATGAGGTCCGTCGCCAAAAGCCTTCGTGTAGCTGAACTTTGCGATGTTAATATTCACTCACTCACCACCCCGACCACTGTGTAGAAGGGCCAATGCACGCTAAAACTGTCGAAGCCAGGTTGGCACAATGAGAAAATAAGGATAATGGAGTGCTTGTGCTCTGTTGCTGACCTCGTCACCTGACTGTGGCTCAAAACTACGAGGTATATCGACAACCGCCCTCATATTGTGATTGTAAAATGCAATCAACAAATATATATCATAGCAATGTGAGGAATTTGACAGCTTTGTGTGGTGTAGTAGTTCAGAAAATTAGGTGTTTATTCAGATGCCATCCTCTATCATTTAGCCACAATTTAAACTTAAACATTCGTTGCCATTAACTTTCATGTACCTTTAAGGTGCGCCATTAATGAACAATTAATTGTTTCTCGATGAATTCAACATGCATCAGACCTTCTATACAACTGGTCTTCATTGCAACTCTTATAATAACAATGAAATGATGGAGCTTAGATATAATGACCTCATCTCATTTAGAAATGTTTTGAAATAGCTATATATACAATGAATACTATAAGCTCTATTATAATTATTAGACACTATATCATTACATATTTGAGCAAATAATTTATTGCAACAATAAGTGCAATGCGATTAATTCATTGGATAAGTTAAATCAATTTAGATATTTGAAAATTGTACCAATCAGGATTTCGGGATGGTGTGTTAGATATTAATTATAGTGGAATTGCGAATCTAGTCTCGCTCTCTTTCTCTCGTTACAGATTTTGAATACACGGGACTATATATAAACGGTGGAAAAGTGAAATTTCTTTATTACTTTCTAAGAGAAGTAATTAAATGTTCTTTATTTACCAGAAAATAATTCTTAATATACAAGGCTATTTTTTACGGGTTATCATAAATTAAGGGAAAATCACAAAAATGACGATAACTCAAAAAGTTATGCGTATAATTTAATGACACTTATACAAATTATACAACACATGAAGTTATAAAATAGCATAAGTAGAAAATACAAGACAATAATAGTGTTTTAGAAATTAGCATATGTATACAACAAACAAATCGGATGTGTAAGTTTGGAATAGGAAATGTACCTTTTTAGAGTATGGTATATGATCCCCGGACAAGCAGCACAACACATACAGCGATGTGTGATGCTCTCAATTATGTCGTCTATTAATTCAGTATGAAGTGAGAGCCACACATTGCTCTTCTAAGGCAGTTGGAATCTTGGCAGGGGTCCGAGGAGGGGGATTGAGATTAGCTACACTTTGTCTTAGAGCGTTTCAAACATACTCTATAAGATTAAGGTTCGGTGATCAAGCTGGCAACTGTATATGCGCTGAATTGTTTCCTGCTCACGATGCCTGCCCTGTGTGGTCTTGCATTATCATTCTGTAGCATGAAAGCATCTCCAATTACCTTAGTATAAGGGCGCCCATAAGCATACAAGAATCATCTCTATAGGTGTGATAGTTAACATTTCCACGGGAAAAGACGTGAAGGTCTGTGAGTCCAGTCAAAAAGAGATACCACCCTAATCACAGCACTGACAGATCCTTATGCATCTCTTTCACGGATGTGTCATGGATGAAAACTAGTTCCGTATTCTCTCCAAATGAAAATACGTTTTGATGCTAAACCTGGACTCATCTGTGAAGAGAATTGATCTCCATTGATCACGCGTTTAGTGGACATGTTGACGTGCAAACGTTCGAGCCTATTGTGTGACTTGAGCGGGACGCGTATGTCTGGCATAAAGACCACTTTCGTGAAGCCGTCGACATACGGTGAAACTTTATACCAACCAATTGGACATTGCAGTGAGGGAGGATCCGAGTTCAGCTTGAATTACGTTCTATTCCATCGTGCTCGTAATGACAAATATCGGTCATCGGCACTAGTTGTCGCTCATGGCCGTCCTTAGCTGAACCTCCTGGATGCCGAATCCGTGGTTAGAAATTGTTGCCAAAGTCTATGAATCACAGACGAACTCACAATCAGCCATTTAGCCACTTCTATCTGACTTCGCCCTGGCTAAAGTCTCCCAAAAGCTGGCCATAGCTGTCCTTCGGTCAAAATATGTTTGGAGGTCATTGTTACAATTTCTCTACACGACATTTCTAATCTCAGACACGCAGCTATAATTGCCGCCTTGCTCTCTTACGTGCATTTTTATGCTCCTCGAGAATGTGGCATTCCGACTGTATTGCCACTATTTTGCATAATGTAATACTGTTCAGACAGAATTCTTTCTACTTACCTACCTATTCAAATTTCATTGAGATGGCTTATTTTTGGGCGGTTTATCGCTGTTTTTGTGATTGCTCCTTAACTAATGATACCCAGATGATTCATTCGTTTTTTTTTAAAAGGCTATATTTTCAAAAGTATTACGCGTACACACATGAAAGATATATGAAAAGGACCACAATCTCACCAAGTTTGTATTGTACATTCTGGATCAAGGAAAATCTACATCCAGTCATAACATTTGAAAGAGATTCGCGCTAAAGGTGAAGATTTTCGGTGCCGTGTCAAAAAGATGTTTGAGCCTTTTTTTTGTTTTGCTGAGGAGAGAACTGTGACAAATAAAACTTACTTAGACATGTTGCAGTTGCATTTTTTCCAGCAACTCAGAGTTAACTTCAAGGATTTTGTTTTACATCAAGACGACCCCCCCCCCAATTTACACATTCCAGCTCGTAACTATATAAACAATGAGCTTTTGCTTCACTGGATTAGATATTCTGTCACAATGACCTATAATTCTGATAGAATACCCAATGTGACCCTGGCCTCAAGGATCACATGATTTAAAGTTCTGCCACTTTTTCCTGTGGGGTACATTAATAATCTTATTTACGTATCCCCGCTACCGCAATCCTTGTTGTTGTTGTTGTTACTAATGCCACCTGATCGGCAAAGGTCGGATCAAGGCCAACGAAACTCATCTTAGTAAATGGCTAAGTGACGACTCTCTTTAGCTGTAGCTTTGAGCACCCTACAAGTGACAGAACGATTTAGCTCGGTACTACAATCCTTTGCCGAGCTAAAAGAACGCATCAATGCTTCAGTACAGGCAATTATCAGAACTCTACTACACATTGTAAGAAATGAGCTTGATTACCGTTTGTGGCGTAAAAAGAGAATAAACTTGGTGAGTTTGTGTGGTTCTTTCCATATATCTTTCACGCGTATACATGTAATACTTTTGAAAACATAGCCTTTCCGAAATGAATCATTTATGCTAAACTTGTACTGTGCTCAAAACAAAAAAAGTTCAAAATGGCAAATATTATTTCTTTGCGTTTTATTTGGAAAATAGTCTATCTTTTATAACACTTATTCAAAGGGTAACTCTTAATATTTTATACTCTAAATATTTAGCAAAAAATTACCACGGGAGGAATTTAAATAAATGTCAATTTCATTAAAGAAGTTCTTTCACACAAAACTTAACGCAATTGTGAAATTTTTCGAAGAAACTATTACTTTTCGAACTCAGAACCATCATTTAAAACAGTTTGGAATAATTCCCTTTTAAAATCATAGGAAGAATTCTTAGGGAAATCAAATTTTAGAAAACAAACTCGTCTTGACAAATGATTGTTTAATTTCGTCTCGAATAATGAATGAAGTCTTATCAATCGATTGGTATTCTCTCATTAATTTGCGAAGTCTTGCTTCACATTCATTTGGAATTCAATTAATGAAAATTCTATCTTGGGCTCCTTACATTGTGAATGGTACTTAAATTAAGCATTATTTTACCATTTATTATTTATTTAGTTTTTTATACGCGAGCCAAAAAGTTTGTTAAAACTTATATAAGTTTATTTCTTACATATTGAAGATCTATTTATACTGTATGTGTGTATCTATAAATGAAAATCTCCGACAAGACATTATTATTCCCTTTATTCAGATTTTATTCGCGGCAGTGATAGCTAAAGCTGAATTCACACCAAGGCTGTCAGCGCCGAGCGTTGAGCGTCTAGCCCAGTGCTTCTCAAACTTTCAATATTTGAGACCCAATATTCACTCATAATTTTCATCGCGCCCCCCTCCATACAACAACAGTGTATTGAATGTAATAATACTATACTTTGACGCTAAATCTACAACCCGACTCTAACCTCTTAAGTGTCACCGACGTATATAAACGTCTTGCTCAGTCAGAATATTAATTTTCTGAACGTATATATACGTCTTTCCGAAACACAATTCTTTCTGTGCACTGATATCCATAAAATTATTCTGAAGGCATTGGAATGCAATAAAAGGACCTTGACAGTGTTTGTGAAGGATTTAGTGATATCAGAGGATATCCTTATGTATATATATTCCTTCTTCCCCCTAATACATCACATACGCGTGCCTACGTAGAAAACGGTGGCATTGGGGAGCGAATCACGTAACTTTTAATCGGCACAGTTAAGAAAATTAATTATAAACCGTACAAATTATAAAGTTAAGTGTTAATTCAAGCCCATGGGGTCACTTATAATTATCAAACTTTGTTCTTAACTTAGTACTGTTAAATTAATAATAAAATACATTGTACAGTACTGATACATTTAGAAGTGTATTATATCAGTGTAAATGTGTATTTTATTTTTTATTATATCACAAAGTATTTTGTTTGTTTACTTTCAGTATAAATTAATAATTTTCTAAGTAATCTTTTTCTTTTTGACTTTTCAATAGGATCGCGCCCCCTTGTAGAGTTATTCCGTCCCTCAAGGTGGGCGCGCCCCACAGTTTGAGAAACGCTGGTCTAGCCAATCAGAGACTTCATCTCGGGCAAGATGAAGTCTCTGATTGGCTAGATGCTCAACGCTCGACGCTGACAGCCTTGGTGTGAATGCAGCTTTAGTAGTCAAAACATCGCACTCTTGGATGTCATACCATGAGTTCGAGCCTAGTACTATTGAAGACCCGCCATGTAGAGGTCCATACATGTTAAATATGTAGAGACTTAAACGTCCTCCCGTTGGTGTGTTGTGGAGAGTGTTAATGGCGTGAGTGAGAGAGTGAATATTAACGTCGCACTATTCAGCTACTCGAGGGCTTTTGATGATGGACTTCGTAATTTTGAATCATGGTCAAGTGGTGAGGATGACACCTGAACTGGCACCCCATTTTCCATACTACACCAAAGGAAGGACCTTTACTTTTCGAATTATTTAGCGTACTTTGTCCCCTTACACGGCGGGTTTTCCGTGGTACTAGGTTCGAAATCATGACATGCCAGCCACGAGTCCGTCACCTTGACCTTTAGGCTACCGAGGCCACAAAGGGTAATGGCTGCTGAAGAGAAATAATCATCACTTGACCATGGTTCAAAATTACGAAGTCCGTCGCCAATAGCCCTCGTGCAGCTTTATAGTTCAACGTTATAATATAACTCTCACTCCCCGATTAATTTTTCCCATTTTCAGATTTTTCTTCCCATTTCAGATTTATATTTCCCCATTTCCCAAGAATTTTAAATTACGCAAAAAATTTATACTTATCGAAAAAAAAAATTTAAATGGAACATAATAATTAAATAAAAGAATGGGAATTTTTATTTTCCATTTCGTATTCAACCGAAATGCTGATCATGGTAACATAGTGAGCATGGTCGTGGACTCGTGGCTGGCATGTCATGACTTTGCTCTCTGCGCGACTGAAGACCCATCGTGTAGAGTAGCTGATATACATTAGATCTGTCTAGACTAAAAGTCCTGATGTAGAAGTTCGGAGAAGAAGGTTGTTATACCCCCCGACCCGGGGGTATCATCTCTTCATCTACGCGACCTAGATTTGTAGGAATAAATGATTGATCACTCAAATTCGCTATAATAAATCTAATTTACTGTCTAAATATATATTGATAAACGCAACACAATTTTTACTAGAGGGATATAATCAGGAGTGATATTACGTAATTATAAATTCTAAGTAAATAGTGCATGGAATCCTAATCACTATCTTTATGAAAAGCTATTCTAAGAATCCTTATCCACCTTAGAATCCTTAACACACTTAAGTCCGTTCTATAATTAATAGCTTACCAATATCTCACGGCGATCAGCACCTCAACTTTCGATTTTTCTTCTATTCTATTCTTTTAAATATACATCTACTAGTATTCTTCTATTCAATTACTATCCGACTTCTATTCTACTATTCGACTTATATTCTACTATGCGGCTTATATTCTACTATCTGGCTTCTATCCAACTAACTCGCGAATGCTGAAGCTCTCTTATACATCTATCCACTAATCTGCATATCACGGTTTCTTCTTGAGAGGATTGGATTGAAATATTGCCATTCTGGTCCCAAAGATTCCCCAAGAGGATTAGTGAGAAGGCGCGATAAAGACCCGTCACAAGTTGTGCCAGTTTAAGTACCAATTTCATCACTTAACGAGGGTTCAAAATGTCGAGATCCATTGCCAATTGCTGTCATGTTGCTTTATAATGAGGCCTTAATGAACAATCATTTACTCAATGAACAGAAATGATATATTTACTTTTTTTCTATTCTTAAAACTGGAATTTTCATTGTGTGTGGGGTTATTCTTAAAATCTTAAATAAATACGTTTTAATGTAGTAACAAAACAAAGACAAACTTAGAAAAATAGAGTTATTTCTCGTCTCTATCACAATAAATATCTATGGATAACATACAATTTTTCCTTTACTTATTGTTAGTTTTTCTGTTATATTTTTCTTATCCGACAGAAAATATAGTTCACTGCTTCATGACTGTCTTGTGGTGGTCTCCCGAGAGGTGAGATAAGAAAAGGTATTGCACCTTTAAATCATTGCCATCATCAGTTCATTTATAGAGCATTGCTTTGTTGGGCGAAAATAATTGCACTGTTAAGAAAGAAACAAATTAATTTGCTAACATTGTTTGGTTATTATATTATTAAACAAGTAGTATAAAAAAAATTCTTTAGTCAATTCCTACTTAGATCAACGAAGAAAAATTTTATTTTAGTTACTTTTAATTAAATAGTTACAATTAATATAAATATGTATATGTATGACAGAATCACAACATTAAGTGGTGATTATTTTTTATTAATCACCACTTAATATTGAGTATCGTATTGTCATCCAAAACAATCGTGTGTACAAAATTTCAGTTCAACTGAATGCTTTAAAACGTGAGAAAGAAAACCTTTTCAAGTTTTGACACAAGTCGCCAAAATTGTCGTTAAGTCGTCAAAGTGGCTGTATTAGCAATTCTTTAAATAATTAGTTTTAATCTATTAATTTTCATTATTTATATTTAAATTATTGTATTGTCATCTAAAATAATTATGTATATAAAATTTCAGCTCAAGGGATCGCTTTAAAATGTATTTTATTAACGATTGAAAATTCCAAGATAAATAAAATAAATATATAGAGAGTGTGAGCTAATAGTAGGAATTGAAAAAAAAGAGACAATTTGGTCTTTAGTTCCCTTCGGTCCTTTTCGCATGTACTTAAATCACAATTTTATCTGACTTCATTTATATTCATATTTCTTCTTTTATTGAACTGATGAGTGAGTGTTCATTAATGTCGCTCTATTAAGCAAAGGGGGACTTTTGGCGATAAACCTCGATATTTTGAGCCATGGTTTCAAGTGGCCTGAACTGTAACCTACCTTGAACTTCCACACCACGCCAACAGGAGGATTTTGAGTTCCGATAGGTTTAATGTACATCACCCTATATACACAGTGGGTCTTCAGTGGCACCAGGATCGAAGTCATTACACACCCCGTATATTAATTCGTGACCATGACCAATAGTTTTCTGCGGTCACTTTATTAAACTGGATGATTCTCCTTTAGTACCTTTTAAAAGACATTTATATATATATATATAGTCGAACCTCTGTAAATTTTTCTCTATAGCGGACTTTTCCTGGTTGCCGACCCCCAGTGTAGAGGGTCGGGTCTGATGCAAGTTAAATCTGCTGAGGTAATCCTTCCATTGGTTTAGTGTGGAAGTTCGGGCAGGGAAGTAAGTGCCGGCTCAGGTGTCGTCCTCACCACTAGACCATGGTACGAAATTACGAATTCCGCTGCCATCAACCCTCGTGTTATTTTATAGTGCGACGCTGATAAAGGCTCACTCACTCATGAGATTGTTTACTTTTGTATTTATATTTAAATAAAAGAGTAACTATGTTGATATTGTAGCTATATTAAGTAATACTGATAGTATGGAACAAGAAATTAGGAGAGATAGTAGATTATACTACATATTTTATACATGATGTGTATTTTTTTTTAATTTGAAATTAACAGCATACGGTTGCGTGGTAGTTGCGGACCCATAACATTTCGTGGTTTGAGCAGACACATCCCCCCATCTTAGAACAGATAAAGGGTGCAGATAAATAAGGAAATAAATACTTTTAAAAATCCCAAATATAATTCGAAACATCGAACAATTTAGAAAAATGTCTGAAATCTTTAAGTTTTGTAACCAGGTGAGACTAAATCCAACGGTAAATGACATTTATGCCTTTATAATAAAGGTTAGTTAGTATTTATTTAATTGTATTCTTTTTTCTTTTATTTACTTGTATCTGTTTTATTTACTTTACTTCTAGTATTTATCTTTACTTACATTAATGAAACTAATTAATTTATGATAATTGCACACCTGTTCTAACATTTATTTGACTCTAAAATACAAATCCCTGAAATTTGTCTATACCCTTCATTATACTGTTACTTACTATTAATTTTTAAACATTTCTCTGAAAGTTCTTATTTTTATTACATTTCGCTATGTTTAAAATGCATTTGAACTATAATATCTTAACAATTCAATATAAATAATTAAATTTGATTGGCAAAATGTATTTATCCTTGTAATAAAAAAAAATTAAAAAAACGTTATCTCACGAGAAAGAGATTTGCCACTTAAAATACTGCTTTAAATTATATTTGTAATTTTTAAAAGTATTTATTTCCTTATTTATCTGCACCCTTTATCTGTTCTAAAATAGGGGAAAAAATGTGTCCGCTCAAACCACGAAATGTTATGTTTGCGCAAATACCACGTCCGCAACTACCACGCCACCACTACATACCATATTTTTGGGGATTGTATTCATGTGTTCGATTACAAGCTGTTGACCTTGGCAGGGATGGTTTTTTTTATCCACCGACCTGCCAGTCTGTAGCTACGCCGTGCATGCCTCAGACGACATGGACGAAAGGCCAGTTTGGGCCAGTTGTTAATGGCTTTTATTCCTGTCCTTTGTTGTTCGTGACTTGGAGAAGGAGGCGCCACTGCAACGTGTGTTGTATCAAAATTATTTCATTTTTTTTTCACTCAACATTTTTCTTTGCTTGAAATTTAACATTTTTTTTTTTTTTTTTCAACAAAGAACTGTTAGAAAATATCAATGCAATCTACACTTATACTCTTTTTCCAAACTTAATGCATACAAGTAATTATTGTATCAAAAATAATACGTATCATTTTGTAATTTTTTTAAAAAAAACTATTTAAAAAAATATAGTAAGTATGTAGTAAGCAATGAAATATATTTCCTTAAAAATTTAAACTACATTGCTCCCCGAATGAAGAAAAATAACTCATAAGTAATCTGTTTTATTTAAATGGCTGACAATAAAGTATTTTCTTTTATATTAAATTTTCCCATTGCGAGTTAGTGGAAAGCATAGATAAAGATACGTTCTACTGTGTCATTAATCAAACAGAATGGAATAGAAACAAATTCTTAGCACAAGAACTAGGAATAGTCCTACATATAAGATATAATAAGAATATTGACAAATAGAAGGAATAGGTAATAAAACACACAAAGTGATGTAACCCGTTATTTATTTTGGTAATGTATTACTGTAATAGATAGATAATTTGTAGATAGAACAAAATACCGCGGTGGTTTCTTTTAAAAAAGAAAAAGAAATGTATTCCGGTATACAAGTATTAATTTATTTTATTGGCTTTTTGTTTTTAAAAGATGACTTGTGTATTTTAATAAGCCTTACTTCGAATAAATTTATTGCGAATGTTCCTGAAATATAACAACATTATAAATATATATATATATATCGAATTAATAAATACATTTCATGTAAATTTCACACGTTTGGGAGGTACGTATTTAATTAAATCTAACAAGATATAAACTAATGAAATTAATGATTTTAAATATTTCATGTAGAAATTTGGTTTATGTGAGATAAAAACAAATTGTATTGATATATAAAATAACAGATCTAAATCAAATGGAATTCAAAAGTCTAAAAAAAATATGTGGATAAATTATATTTTAGGAATTTTCTTATGGTTCCTTATAATGTCAAAATTTTGCATAAAAATAAAGAGTAAAATGAAAAAAAAAAAAGTTAAAATTATTTTTAAATTTATGTTTTTTTTTTTTAAGAAAACAAGACATAAAAAAGTTTTTAAAAAGCAGAATTTGGAAAACCAATTAATTGACAAACTTAATAAATGCATAAACCGTTCACAGTTTATTTAAAATTTCCAATTAATAAATAAAAATAAGAATATTTCGTTTAATTATTTTATAAATTATTGTTGTTCTATGATTTAAAGCGAAGTAAGCAACCGCGTAAAAGTGTTCAGAACATACGTTTCGAAATGTTAATCCTTTTTAATATTTCCGCAAAAAAATACGTTACTAAGTGCCTAAAATTTAACTAAACAAAACGCATAAACCCTTTAATAAATATATTTTGAATGTAATGTAATTAAGTACCAAATACAATATTTTCAGTGCTACAACTTTCAACAATTTCATTAAAATTAATCGCTTATCTAAGCTTTCTGTATATTTTAATAATGTTGCTTCCATTTAAATTTTTACAAATATTTGAACAGTTATTCCACCAATTTTTTTTAAAAATTTAGGAGCTATAGAGTAATTGTATATACTAAATATTAGGCATAATAGATAGAAAAATACTGTGTTTTGGCCTAATTTACAACGAATTTCTCTATCAACTGAATAACCAAAAATAAATACCAAAGTGTTTATTATAGTAAGAGGTTATTATATTTATATTTATCAACGAGATAATAACATAAAACAACTTTCACAATGTACTTTATCGTATTTTGAAATTCTGAAAAGATAACAAACTTTTCTGGATGTACCTCAGTTTAGGCATACAATTAGCATTCGAAAAAATGAGACAAGAAGAATTGATTGTAATGAAGAAAAATAACTTCCGAGGAATAACTAATGGATTTGAAAATTTCTGTTAATGGTTAAAAGGGCTTAACATAGAGGATAGTTGTATGTTGAGTAGAACAAAGCTTAGATAATAAGACTAATAATAGAAGACAGACGTGAAGTAGTTATAATGAAGAATAATGTGACGGTTGAAACTATTTCGTAATGTATTGACCTTTAGAGAAGATGATTGAACTGAGTTAAGCTTATTTTAGAAAGACTTAATGCTCAATAATAAACTGAAAATAGTGTATAGATGGGATTAATTCAAAATCTTTTTTTCATGCCTAGAATTTATTTCGGGAAGTGGGGCTTTTTATATTTATATCACTTTCTCTCAAATTTTATTTATTTCTTGATTTTATTCTAATAAACAAAATAAATGCTGAAAATGTCGCTGGTCGCAATTCTTTCGTAATAAGTTCTTAACATTCAATGAAAATTTTGAATCTGTTATAACCAATGGCTGATGACTGTTGATATTCAAGTCGTAGTGTAAGTTTGTGCACGGTTTCACAGGCAGCGCATGCGCCTGCTGGTTGATATGAAATGCGTGTGCATCTATTTTAAACATGGTTCGTGTAACCGATTACATATATGGAATCATGTGATTTACGGCTTGTCAAATGCGTTGGAGTGTTGAAGTCTTTACGTGGTGTACACTTGCCAAGCTAGTTCTCAGTTGGTCCTATACCGAAATTCTTCGGGGTCTCTATTTTGGAAAATAAATAAAAATGGTCATTTAATATTATTGTTTGAAAATGTCAAAATACTACACATAATGGGGTCTCTGTAGCTGGGGGACCCGTATCATTGATATGGCTGATACACTGATAGCTACGCCCCTGGTGGTGTAGTATGTAGTTATGGGAAATAATGCAGTATAACACCATACGACATCTTCATTATTTGGTCTTAGTTAAAAACTACAAGATAAATCACCTTCAGCCTTTGTGTAGTTAAGAATATTTATAACTTAAAAGCAAATAGTTTCTTTAACACAAATTGTAAACAATTTTGATTTATATAATAACTGTGCATAAAGTTGAAAGTTTTTGATTTTTTTTTTAATAAACGCGACTTAATAATTTTGTGTCTTATTAAAGTTATTATTATGAATAAATTATTATCAACGTATTTCACTAAAATAAGTAAATAAACTGTTAGTTATTTAATATGTAATGCCTTAAGACACAATCACCAATATCTGGACGCGTTGCTTCAACAATAATGTAATGCAATGGATACGATGAATCCCGACATTAATAGTTGTTATGATGTGTTCTATCATCAATACTGTAAAACAGCAGTTCTTGAACTGTAGTCTGTCTCGTGTGCTCTCAGGGGGGAGGGGGGTCGACGAAGATCTCTCACTTAATGTTAAGATTTCACTCTATTAGACTCTGAAAGTCTTGTGTAAAAATTGAAGCAAGTGACATCCTAGACTAGATCACTAAATTGATCCCAATGAAAAAAAAATACTACTAGAACATGAACATCAATCAAGAATATTAATTCAGTTTTTTTATTATTTGTAACTACATAGAAATTGCTACAAAGTAATAGTTTCAAAAATTGGTTTACTGTTTTCTTAAAGGGGAAAATATGTTAAAATGTCTAAATAAGTTACAGAGGCAAAGTCTTAAGATTATAGAGGAATTTTTAAATCACTCAGCTATGTCTTGGGAATCAAGGGGTCTGCGGTGATAGAAAGCTTAAGAACCGCTGTTCTAAAGTACCGTGTTTCAGAGCAAATAGTCTGTGATGATAAATACCACTGATGTGCTTTTAAACAATATTAGAATAATAGTACTAATTGCCAATTAATTCGATTAAATACATTCTATCGTCAGTAATCATAATGAACTCCGTGCGCTACAGTTTAGTCGTAATAACCTCAATGAGGTTATTGGTGTTTGGGGGTTCGCTCATTTGCATGAATCACAAGTCTTCTTCGGGCGAAAGTTTTCAATAGAACAACAGTTAAAAAGAAATAAATTTACCCCAAGAGGATTAGTTACAGGTTCGCGAATAGATCAGTTACACAGTTTTCTAAAGAGTGATGCCTTGTACTATCCTTATTCTAAGACAAAATTTTATTTCTTCACCAACAGTTTGATAAAAGTCTTATTGGTGCCAATGTTTTAATCTTCCCAATATTTTTCGCTAACACGCCAGTGCACCTTCCGATCTCCTGTGTTTATATTCTAACGCGATTGCCTATTGCTAATATTCAAATGGAATGTCTTACATAATTTAATATTCTAATCTAATGAATTCCAGCACCTACGGTCAGATACGAAATCTTCCATAGCCACAAGTTTGATATGATATCACACATCACCAGTAGTCTAATTAACGCATTCTGATAATATTATTATAATTTTAAATATTTGCCTCACGAATAATTCATTATTTCTCAATGATAGTAGATTCGTAGTATCTTCATCAACTGATAGTAGTTGAAATTGAAGGATCTTACTGATATGGATATAATCTCTACACACAGTTTTGTTTCACATGAATCTATGAGCTGATTGGCTGGAAGAATGTAATTATGATGTGTGTATGACATCACATGTATTTAGCTCATTGAGATTTTAATTCACGACTAACCAACCTCACATAATGAAGTATGAAAATTTATTAACTGAACGAATTTAGTTACAAATCGTTATATGTGGATAAAAAGATTTTTTCCATGTAAAACATTTAAATTTATATTTTGTTAATCTTCTGCTTTGCGCATTATTGGGGAAAATATTAATAAAAATTCTAAAAAATTATATAATACATTCCTTGATTGATTATTGCAGTTCTGAATTTATTCTAAAACTCAATAAGTCTTTTAACTGTCCTCTGAAACTTAATTTCAGTGAAATACAAGTATAAAATACATTCATATTTATTAAATATTTTAAGTATATTCTCAATAATACTTTTGAAATCCCAATTCTATGAAGTTTTGTATCAAAACGGGGTCAGCGTTATACTTCAATAGAAGGAGAAAAAAGAACGTAGGATCAATATATAGAGATGAAATTTTTCCTTTAATATAATCTTTTCAAGAAAGAAACCACAAGGGTTTAAGCAGCAAGAAAAGTATCCAAAGCATAAAAATATTTTTTTAACATATAGAAACATATGATCACGAACCATCACAATATTCTTATAAAGAGATTTTCAATGTAAGAAAAAGACCAAGGGAGGAGATGGTTTGGTACCGATGTTAACTTACTTAGCATCACACACACACACTAAGTAAAAAGAAAACTTAAACATTCAAAGGCAAAAGTGCTTAAATCAATGCTTTTCAAACTTTCAATTTTTTCGACCCAGTATTTAATCATTATTTTCATTGCCCCTCCCCCTTTGTACAATACCGTTACATTGAATTCAATAATATTGTAATTTGATACTAAATCTGTAATATGACTTTAACCTCTTAAGTGCTACCTGTGTATACAAAAGTTTCGTTCAGACAAAGCGTTAATTGTCCTGGACGTATATATATATATATATAAAATAAATTTGTATAATATTTCAAAAACCAGAAATAATAGATAATGAACATAACAAGAAATAACGTAATAAGAATATAAAAGCAAAACATGAAGATCGAACAAATACTAAAAAGGAACTATAAAAAAGAACCTAGCGAGTCAGAATGCAATTTCGGACTTAGGACCGAATAAGTGGGTTAGACTAGTTTTAAGGCGCCAACCTTCCCCCTTTGCAACTCGGTAGGAAAACCAAATAAAATAAACAAAAATTTAAAGTATATAAAA
>BMAV01023025.1:470038-489672 GCA_019973955.1 Trichonephila inaurata madagascariensis | reverse complement strand
TATTAATTTATACTGAAAGTAATAAAACAAAAAACATTCACACATAATAAAAAATAAAACACACATTTACACTGATAAAATACACTTATAAATGTATCAGTACTTAAAAATGTATTTTATAATTAATTTAACAATACTTAGCTAAGAACAAGTTTGATAATTACTCGTGACCCCATGGGCTTGTATTAACACTTATCTTTATAATTTTTGTACGGTTTATAATTAATCTCTTAACTGCCGATTAAAAGTTACAAGATTCGCTTCTTAATGTCACCGTTTTCCACGTAGACGCGAGTATAAGATGTTTTTTGGGGTGGAGGAGGGCAGGAATAAATAAGCAAATACTCTGAAATAAGTAAATCCTTTGCAAACTTTATTAAGGTCCTTTTATTGCATTCGAAAGCCTTCGGAATAATTTTACGGATACCAGTGCACAGAAAAGATCATACTTCGAAAAGGCGTATATATACGTCCGTAAAAGTAATGCTTTGTTTCTGTGAGACGCTTATATACGCCGGTGGAACTTCAGAGGTTAAAGTCGTATTTAAGGTTTAGCGTCAAGGTATAGTATTATAGAATTAAATACATTGTTATTGCATGGAGGGGGGGGGGCGATGAAAATTATGATTGAATATTGGGTCACGAATACTAAAAGTTCGAGAAGCACTGAGGTAAATAAAGGAATTCCAGAAAGATATCTAAAAAGAACCATATTACAAAAACTTCATTTCATTTTACAAAACTCTCAATGGATATTTTGGAAATGCCAATTTCTATTCCTGTATCTGAAAAGAAACGGTAGCAAATAGGAGCAATTCAATTCTATGTCAGGCTTCGGATGAAAAGGATCTTATTTTTATATTTCTGACCTTCAAAAGTTATCCATTGATACGAGTAATGTTACACGGACTTCAAAATAGGAAATTGTTTACAATTCTTTATTTAGCTGTTTTCGGTACGACATCAGTACACTTGCTTTTAAATTTAATAAGAAATTGTTTCATAATTTGAAACTATAAGAGATATAAAAGTATACAAAAAGTTATAAAAAATGATATTTATTATTGATGTAAAAGTTTGATTCATTTCCATTTGCAGAATAAAGATTAAAATATTTGAAGAGGATGACATTATTCATTGTTTCGGTAGCATTGGCTCCAAAAATAAAGTCGTTCAGTCAAAACATTATTATGGGAATCTAATACATTCGAAAAATGTATCAAAAATAAAAAAAAAGCCAAGATATGTCTGTAATTTATTTCAGAAAAGGGATAAAAGGAGAAAAAAAATAATTGCTGACAAAAATGAGAACAAAATATGAATATCATTGATTGTGTTAAAAAATATTATTTTGGCAAAGATTGAACATATTGCTTGTGGAATGATAGAAAATGTTAGTAAATATGCGTCTGTATAAGAAATGTGTAATTGGCTTCATAATATACGAGACACGCGTCATGTAAAAAAAATTCTTACTTGTAATAACAAAAGAGAAGCAACTTTCTGCATTTTGACAAAATATTGTTACATAAATTATGGATTCTTTTCTAAACATTCCATGCTGAGAATTTTAAAATATAATTTTGGTATTTTATCTCATATTTTTTATTCTTTTTAGAATAGGTAGAATGCACTAAAGTAAAAAAAAAAAAATGTTCCGGACGCTTTGTGAAATTACATGTGTAAAATTACTGTAAAAAAAATTTAAATCTTTTATCAATTTTGCGCTCTTTGTATGTGGGATCCTTTACATTCATCAAACTATCATAAGGAAATTTAGGACGTTTTTTATTTGATACAAGGTACTTATTTATAACTTAAGGTAGTAGAATGAAGGTAAAATTTTGTTTTATAAGCTTTATATTAAATTTAACAGAAGTCTGAAGAATTTTTTAGAGAAGTGCATGCATTACAAAGCATATTTTATGAAAACTACTTTTGATTATATAAGAAATACTATAATTAATAATATATCCGTTAGTAACAAACATTATTCAAATCGGGTTTTTTTTAATCATATAATGCCATTTTTAAAAAATACTTTTGTATGAGTTTTTGCAGACCATGATTCAAAGCTATAAAGTTCGCAATAGTTTTTGAGTTGCTAATCATTGCGATGTTAAA
The DNA here is from genome assembly GCA_019973955.1 of Trichonephila inaurata madagascariensis. Taxonomy (NCBI): domain Eukaryota; kingdom Metazoa; phylum Arthropoda; class Arachnida; order Araneae; family Nephilidae; genus Trichonephila; species Trichonephila inaurata. The sequence continues at coordinate 487,548 of BMAV01023025.1, read as the reverse complement.
TAATACATAATTCATCAACCAAAGGGTTTGTTTCGATTTCATAATTTTTACTCAGAGTTTTTCAATCAAAAGGTTCTTTTTGTTGTAACTTTTATAGGGATGCTATTAACTTTTAAAATTGTTATTTTACAAGATGAGAAAATAAAATCACAATAGGGTTTTGTGGACTAATTTACGATTTTCATAACTGATTTATGAATGTATATTTTAACTCTATTAATCCACAAGTCGTGTACTTGTTAATTTATGCATTTCATGTGATTAGTAGAATTCGTTTAAGAAAATACTTAAGTGTTTAAACTACAAAGAAATTTAAATAATTTTTTTAAAAAAATATAATATTAATCAAAGTTGTAACATTTTTTTTAAAAACAAATTATGCTTAATATAAACAAGTAATATATATTTAAAAAAGAATTAAGTCAATTCCTACTTAGATCAACAAAGAAAAATTTTATTTTAGCTACTCTTTATTAAATAGTTATTAATATAAATACGTATATATATATGACAGAATCACAATATTAAGTGGTAATTAATTTTTATTAACTATCATTAAAGTATCGTATTGTCATTCAAAACAATCGTGTCTATAAAATTTCAGTTCAACTAAATGGTTTAAGGCGTGAGAGAGAAAAAAAAACCTTTTCAAGTTTTGACACAAGTCGCCAAAATGGTTGCTAAGTCGCCATAAATGATGCCAACGAGGCTGTATTTGTAATTCTGTAAATGATTAGTTTTAATGAATTAATTTTTATTAATTATAATTATATTATTGTATTGTCATCCAAAATAATCATGTATATAAAATTTCAGGTCAATTGAGCACTTTAAAATGTATTTTATTAACGATTGAAATTCCAAACAAGATAAATAAATAAATATATATATAGAGAGAGAAAGTATGAGCTAATAGTAGGAATTGAAAAAGAGAAAATTTCTGATATATATATATAACTTTCATGATAATCCTATAAAGATCAGAGATTCTATAATTTTTCATTTGTCCCCTTCTGAGAAACACTTTAGTAAAATAGGTGTAATATTAATTTAACAAGTAAGATATTGTGTCGGACCGATTCCTGGAAGAACCATAATTTATTACTGTTTAAAATATTCTAAGTTATCCTGTTTTTTTTTTATTTCTTGTAAATGTTGTCGCTCATTTTATCATCAATCACTCCTGAACTCTTTTACCAAATTTTTCATCACTTATCAGTTTTTATCACTCCTTTTCATATTTAATTTTTTTTTTTATTGAAATTTTTGTCAGCTTTAAATAAACTGAAAAAAAAGAATTTGAAGCAATCTTTTAATTTTACTTAAGGCTTAGGAGAAAAGTAATTGAAGCACGTATCCGTCAATGAGATAAAAGCACTATCTTTTCATATGCAAGAAATAATGGAAAAGAAAATTGTGAACACATATATGAGATTTTTATAGCGACGCTTATATTTTTGTTCCTCAACAGAATGTCTATTTTTAGAATGATTTATTTTCGAAACTAAGAGTCTGATTGATCAAATGGTTTTGATGTACCATCAGAAGATAGGCAGAAAGTTAGAGAAAATCTCTATTCCTGAACTTTGTAATTCATAAATACTACTCAAATGTCAAATGTATTTTCGTATTTAGGTAAACGAAATACTGAATCAAAAAACGAAAGATTGCTCTTTTTTTTTAAATAAAAATGTGTATTTATTTATATAAATAAAAACAAATTATTTTGTAAAAATAAAAGTATTATTTTCGTATTTTACCAATGTACATCAAAGCAGAAAAATGTTCGTTGAAATAAATATAAGTAACAATTGATACTGCTAAATTTATCAATAAAAATATGTTGATCAATATTTAAATTTTTCATTAATTCTTCTTTAATTTTTACTTTAATTTCACTCAGTAATATTATATTATGCCTACAACTTTAAAAATAGGTGTCAGCTAGGATAGGTGTTGGCGACTCAGATCTGACTTTATGCGTGTCATCACGTGGGATTTAGAATAAATGCCACTAAGGACCTAGCGTGTAGATAGACTGATATGTGTTTAATCTGTTGTGGGCGTCACGGGGATGTGATGTGGAAGTTTAGACAATCGCGTGCTATCTAATATGTCACGTGGGAAAGTGTTTATTAATGTTGCACAATAAAGCAACATGAGGACTTTTGGCAACGAACCTCGTAATTTTGTATTATGGCCTAGTGAGGAGCACGACACCTGAGTTAGCGCCTCCTCTTCAAACTTCCTCACTGTGCAAACTGGAAAACTCAGAGCCTCAACAGATTTAACGTGAATCAGCCCCTCTTTTGGCAGGTTTTCAATGACACTAGGCTCGAAATCATGGCATGCCGGTGGGAGACTACGACCATGACTATGACCATCTAATGCAGGGATGTCAAACTCGCAGCTCGCAACGTACAATTTTTCCCGGTCAATATAATGGCAAACAATAATAAAAATAAAGTAACAGACCTGCGCCGAGTAAAAATAAAATAAGTAAAATTCACTATTTAAAAAAAAATCTGAATATTTATTTCGAATATAAAGTCGGATTTCTCTATAACGAAGTCGCCAAATCCTGAACAAAAGTTCGTTATAAGGAAAATTCGTTATATGGAGGTTCATCTTTCAATTTTCTTTATAAACCGTATAACACAAATTTTAAATTCATAAACACTATATATTAGAAAAAGTAATTATTCACACTTCTTTGTAAATTAGTATATATTTATTTCATATATCTCTGACGTGTAAAAAAAGAAAGAAAAGCTGCAAGAAAACTTTCTTGACGCCTTTATCCACTTCCTGAAAAATGAAATTTTTTATTTGATGCTCAAGCACTTGCGTTTTGACATTTTCGAGCTACAAGAAAAGAAGTTACCAGTACGACTTAGCAACCTTACAAATGAATGGAGATTAGTTCAAGAACAAGAAACAACTCCGCTGAGGGTGTAAGGGGATATCGCAGGTGTTTCTGGTGAACTGGACAATGCGAATTAAACGATGCACTTCTTGGATGAAACGCCCAGAATTCTACTGCCCTCGGTGTGTTAGGCACGTAATAAAACCAGTTCAAGATTTATGACCAACATTTAATGTGTTAAAAGAGTAAACAACTCAAATGTTGAGAAATATTTCAAAAATAAGGAGAAAAAAAATTGAATCACACGAGAAAAAGTTCATTATATAGAAAATGCCCTCCCCCCCCCGCGCGGCCGGTTATTTTATGAAGAAAATCCTGGAATGTTCCTAGTTCCAGGAAAAAGTTCGTTATATAAAAAAATTCGCAATATAGAGGTTCGTTATATGGAGGTTCGACTATACTTATTAATTTCTTTTGAACATTATAAATATTCGGCCCACAACTTAATATAAAGTAGAACTTGAAGCCTGTAATATCATATGAGTTTGGACCTCGTAATTTGATGTGTTGATTATGTTAAATGACGGTGGCTCAAACCTAAGAGGTGCATCGTCAATAGTTCTTTTGTAGTTTCGTAATGTAACTTTAGTAAGCAATCACAAAGATATGTCATCAAACTTTATTTATTATTTTTAAAAAAAAGTTATTTATTTCAACATATGGACATATAGGATTGAGTCTTGTTTTATTCGTTGTTATTCCATAAGAAGCAAGACCACACACAAAAATATGTAAGTGTTATCTCCTGTATATAATAATTGAGAAGATTACATTTATTTAAGTGGTTACCTTTCTTAATCAATTGAGGTTTCCGATCAATTGTCGTTTTTGTCATTTGACCATGGTTCAGAATTATCAGGCCCATCTCCCGTAGTTTGCGTTGCTTTAAATGGACTTTAGTTGATAAAAAAACTAATTTTATTTTTTAAAAAAATAGTTTGCTACTCTTATTTTCTTTTGTAGAATATTCAGGACAGTACGGTAATTACTCAAAACAGTATTTAATCTGTAAATATTTTTTAAAAGTCCAAATGTTTTTTAAAAAACAGAGTTGTAAGTAAATGATAAAAAAAAAATATTACTCAAACAAATATTTTTAAAAAAATCCTCATTTTTTGGATAGAGAACCGATTTCTTAAAAAAAAAAACTTGTCATTTTTCTTCCAAATCACTGTTAGAAAGAAAACATTGTTACGACATTCGCTGAAATACTTTTCGTATTTTTATTTGATACATAGTTTTTGAAAATAAAACTCGCTACATTTACCCATTTATGGCAAAAACATAAATTTGTAAGGCATTAGCCAGGTTGTTGTAAATAATGTACGCTAGAGGCAAAGATGTCTTTGTATACGTAATTTGTAAAAATAAAATAAAAAGTATGCCACTTTCCAGAACAGCCAGAGAAATAATGGTGATGGATAGTGCAGTTTTAAATCTCGTCTAGACGATGAAAGAAACATTTAAGTTGATTCCTTATACTCCCCTAATTTTCATATTTCCCAATAGGGCTTAACAGATTAAAATGTAGCTGCGGTAGTCTAGTGGTTATCGTCAAGAAATCGTGGCTCGCAAGTCACTTCGAATACTGATGCAACTGATGATCCACAGTGTATAAGGGAAGATACGCGCTAAATCGATTGAGTTTCCAACACCACCGTTGATTTGGTGTGGTAGCATGGAAAGAGGAGGGACAGAGCTCTGGTGCCGTCCTCGTAACATGACCGACTTTCAGAATTACGAGGTCTTTCACCAATAGTCCTGGTGTTAATATATAGTACGATGTTAATAAACTCTCAACCATTTTATCGACTAAAATTCAGCAGACTCCATTATTTCATATGAAAAATATTTGGCAGGAGCAGGAATCGAATGCATGACTCAACATGTGCATTGTGAGTTATGAGACTCATTTTTTTTACCGCCAATTATCATAACCATTCTAGCAATCATAGTGGCATCTCCAGCTACATTCATTGTCCTCCCGTTGGTGTGGTGTGGTAGTTAGGAGAGGGGGTGCCAGCTCAAGTGTCGTCCACGTCACTTGACCTTGGTTCAAAATTACGTGGTTCGTCGGCAAAAGCCCTCGTGTAGCTGAACAGTGCGACGTTAATATCCAATCAATCAACCAGCTACTTTCTTTAATGATAACTTCATTCACTCTATGTAAATACGTAGTTAAATTTTCTTTGCGTAACTTTTAATTTAAGTACAGTCGGAATTCTGTATAACGAATCTCTATATATTGCGAATTTTTCTATATAGCGAATTTTTTCCTGGAACCTTGAACATTTCACGATTTCCTTCGTAAAATAACCTCTCAATAGCGAAGTGCATTTTGTATACAACGAACTTTTTCTTTTGTGATTCAATTTTTGTTCTTCCATTTTTTAAAGTTTTTCTGAAAAAAAAAATTCAAGTTATTCCCTCTTTAACACATTTTATGGTGGTCATAAACTTTGAACTAGTTTATTAGATCCTAACTCACTGAAAGCAGTATAGTTCTGGACATTTCATCCAAGAAGTGCAACCTTTAACCTAAATTGCCCAGTTCACTAGAAACATCTTCGCCTCTTTCACCCTCAATGGAGCTGTTCCGTGTCCCCGTGTTCTAATTATAAAATGATGTATGTTTGATATTACTTCAATGCTTTAAATAATACAATATACTCAAAATTCATTATATTTAGTATAAAATTATTTTCTTTTTTTAATATAAAAATACAGTGAATTTTTTCTTCAACATTCTTTTTTCTTGTTTTCCTTGCAGTTTTTCTTTCTTTTTTTTTGATGGGTAAGATATATAAAATAAACATATATTAGTTTAAAAAAAAGTTTGAATAATAATTTTTTTAATATATAGTGTTTATGAATTTAAAATTGGTTTTATGTGGTTTATATAAAGTATATTAAAAATGAACCTCTATATAACGAATTTTCCATATAACGAACTTTTTTTCGGGATATAGCAATTTCGTTATATAGAGATCCTACTGTCTATAACATTTATATAGTTTCATTTAGACTCTAAAAAAATGATTAATTTAACTTAAGAATGAACGTAAAAAAAAACTCCTGAAAAATCCAAGAAAAAATATATTTAATTCAATACTAATTGCCAAGCACTGTTGATTTGAAAATTGGTTACCGAAATTGGATACGTGTACGCTCTCATTGCACTGGGTGATACTTTGGCGAACGCTAAAGAAGTAGGTTTATGATCCCTTGTGAGTGATTGTGAATTACGTGAATCACTGCGTCTGATTTCTCTTGCTATTGGGGATCTCAGTATGATAAATGCACAGGCTTTAGAGCACATGCACGTGAAGACGTGGAAAGCTTGGAAAGCTAGGCTTTTGATGTAAGATGATACATCTCTTAACGTTGAAAAAGAAACTACGAGTACCACATACATCTCACATTAAAATGTAATTGCAAAATGATAAATTTGTATATTGTTAAATGAGTAAACTAAAATCATGGGTTGGGCGAGGCCCTCAGCCTTTCATCCCTTCATTGGGTCGATAAATGAGTTCTAAGATTGCTTGGGAACTAAACACTGAAGGTTTCACGTCAGACTGACCACCTAGTCGAAACATCTACTCATGCACCTCAGCATCGAGGCCACGAATACTGAGTTAGGCACAGTAGGTCTTGGCCTTCATGGGCTGTTGTGGCACTGAGTTTAGTTTAGCTTAAATAAGTAAATTAAATAATAAAGTATTTTTGACAACAAGCACACACACATGTGTGTAAATATATGTATTATACCGTGTAACATATAACTATTAACTTAACTCAGTGGTGCGACAGCCCTTGAAGGTCAAGGCTCACTGTGTTTTACTCAGTATACACTCGACCTTGGGTCCTAAGGTGCTTGAGCAGATAATCCGGTCGGGTGGTCAGTCTGACGTGAAATCCCAATGTTAAGTTCTCAAGCAAGCTCGGTACTTATTTATCGACCCGCTGAAGGGCTGAAAGGTTGAGTCAACTTTGCCGAGCCCGGGGTTTGAATCTCGGACCTGTGTAGTGGAAGCGTGATGCACTAACTGCACAGCCACTGGGTTTCATCATATAACTATTACGTAAACAAAAAAGCAACAGCAACAAAACAAAAAAAAAAGAGTAGAAGTAATCCAAGACGTAAAATCGACTGAACAATATACAATCACACTATTATCTAATAGAATAAATCTAAATACCGACAATTGCATGACAAATTTCGATTAAAAAAACTTATATTTACAGCGTAAGATTTCAGCAATTTAAAATAAAGTCATATATCTTTCTTGTATATATATCTTTCCCTTCTCGCAAACTTATTTAATTTTTTCAGTCTATTGGTCAAATGATTTCCTTACCAAATACATTAATATTATCGCTAATTAATAATGAACGCTAATGATAATTCAATAAACGTAAGCTTATTTGCTTGAATTTTTTTCTAAGTCGTGTTTCAAAATAACTAATGCATGCTTTTGGAATTTTTTTCGGGCCACAGATGAATTAAGGTACATAATGAAAGCTCAAGTAGGGAAAAAGTCCAAACTGATAATTTCAAAAATGAAAATAAAAACTGTATAAACAAACAAATTACCTTCCATATACAAGAAGCTTAAAGCACCAAAAAATTCAATACACATGTTACAGATATTAGAATGATAAACATAGTACACTCAAGACTGCTTATAAGAGGGTTACACACTAAATTATATAGTATAATGTTACTGAAAGGGAGATTATATAAATACAAGTCTAATTTTTTACAAGATTTTGTTAATAATATACATTTTTAAAGAAGCACTTGAATCATTTTAAAGACGGCATATTTTATCGTGTTCTCTAAATTAATTCACTAATGCCAAATAAATTGTAGAAATAACATTAATGCATTAAGCGACTTTTTCAAAAATAGTCATATTTACAAAAACTAGTTTCATTTCGGTTTTAGAAAAATAGATGCCTTTTTTTTATCGTGAAGGACCTTTAGTTATATAAAGTAAACCTACTAAAATTATATTCGGACATGGGCTTTTACGAATGTTTTTGAGATGGTTGATAGAAATCCCCTGAGTATTATTATTCTCTCTCCGTATCATTCGAAAACTCTGTTATTTTTACATCATAGCTCCTCTCCTCTGAATGAAACCCCGGGAAAAAAATAAAGCCCTCCCTTCATCCCTGAGAAGAAAACAAAATACAAAAAAAAGAATATTTTCGAACACAGGGGCTTCTCCGTGCCAACCGCCATCCCTAAGCCGGCCCCCTCTTACCCACCCCATCCCCGCCCAACCCGCAACAAGTGAACAACAACTGGTGGCAACGGGATGTGCGTGGGTGGAAGGGGAGGGGCTGACCCCCCTTTCCTCTAAGACGTGCGCGTGCCACAGGTGGTGACGTCATGGCAGCGTATCTCTCCGATTGGTTGACCGGGGGATAGGAAGGGGAGCGAAGCAACAGCGCGACCAAAATGTGTCTGTTGCATGCGGAATACAGTTGGGGCATTCTTCGTTCGGAAACCACCCCCGCTCCCGAAGAAGATCGTCTGCTCCTCATCCTCCATCCCTGAGATCGTCTGAGAGCTTGATCCCGAGCGCACGGGGTGAAGTTCTGCTCCCTCTTTTTCCAAAATCCTCCATCCTCTTATATTTTTGACAGCGAAGTAAAATTTGAAATAATTTTTGTTTTGTTCGGGAGGTGTGAAGTTTTGCATTTTCTTAAAAGTTGTCACTTAACGAAGGAGTTGTTTCTCGCTCCTTCTCCTCTCACTCCCCACACTTCTCTGAATCTCTTTTCACGTTTTCTTCCTTCTGCTGACGTTTCGAGAGCGGACTCGAAAGATATCCTCCGGGAAACTTCGACAGACGATTTTGTATTGTGTTTAGAGTAAGTGATGTTTTTTTCTCTTTATTTTTCCATTTTAATCTTAATCGGCTCAAATGAAAGTTTAATATATATGCGTTTAGGTGATATATTTTTAATGTACTAGAGTAACACTTTCATTTCAAGGCGTAATTTTTTGAAAAAGAGTTTTGTGTTTGGACTTGTCGCATTATTTTTAAAAACACTATTTCATGCTTTGTTAATAGCAAAAATTATATTAACATATTTTTATTAATACTTTATTATTTATAATTAAACTTTAATTTGTAGATGTTTTTTAAACGGATCATACATTTTCTGTTTATTTGAGGAATATTAGAACATCAACAAAACAATCCTTTCATGTGTTCTTATAGTGCATCTAAGAGGTTCTGTCAAAAATGTGGTTCTTTATAAGATTCACCAGCAAGTACTTTTATATAACTTCTATCATTTAACCACAGATTATTGAAAAAATTGCTTTTAAACTTTCTCTACTTGTGTCAGAAAGAGTATTATGTACTTTGTATGGAAATACTATGATAAAACCGTATTTGGTAAAGATTGTGAGAAATTGTATTTCACTTGTTATGTTGCATAATATAAAAGTCCTATTTGGTGAATTATTGATAATACCAAAAAAACTGTTTCTGAACTTGAAAAAAGATATATCAGAAATACTTTAAAATATAATTATAAACATAATTTTAGCTATAGAAATCAATTTATTTTAAAATAATTTCTTGATACAATTTAATTTAGTGTATTAGCTTTAAAGTTTGTGAAATAGCAGTTTATATGTTGGAAAAATTTCCATAAGAAAGCCTACGAAATACTTTAAAATAATCCATGCGATGTACTTGAAAATTTTAATATAATTTTTACGTTAAGTACTATAAGCACACACACACACACATAGCAGAATAACAAAGAGAAAAATGTGGTTGTGTGTGTGTGAATCTATAGTCTTTATATCGATGTAATTTCTTTAAAAAGGTTTTTGATTTGTAATATATAAAAAGTGTCTCAATTTTAAAGTAAAATACATTTTTAGATCATTTCTAAGTTGGATAAGCTTATTTTTTTTGAATAAATAATTGCTTCATTATAATTTAAGTAGTTCGTAAGAAATAGCCGTAAAAAATTATAAAAGTTGGACGTGTTCCCAATGTGTGTGAGTAAAGCTTTTTTCAACTTTTATTGAAGTACAGGGTTAATTTCTTGGAATATTTTAACATATCATGTGGGGGAATAAACAGGAAAAGAGTTATAGGAATGATACTTAAATAACAATTTATACTTTTTTATGAATAATAGTTTATGGGGATATTTTGTTCCCTCTTTTATGTAGCCTTTTAAGTTTTTGACACGCCCCGTTTAAGATATTATACTTTTTGCCTTTTAGTTTCTTTTGAACTTTATTGACTAAACTAAGTTTGCATCATGGCACTTACATTTGGATTTTTCAAATATTCCTGAAAAACCTTTTCTTTACCAATATAGTAATATATAGCAAAAATATAATTACGTAATTTTGATTAATAGCTTTTTAAAAATAACTATATCTATAATTTAAGGATAGATAGCTTTGAAAGTTTGTACACAAATTTCTGATCGAATGGACTGTAAAATTTTGCGTAATGGTTTTAAGTTTGAATTACCGTAAAATTAGTAAAACCCAGATATTATGAACGTTTAAGGTATCCAACTACCCTAAAATTATGATTTTTTAAAAAAATGAACAATTTTTTTATGATTTTATTTTAAAGGCCATCTATTAGCTTCATAAAAATACCAAGAGTTTTATTTTCCGTTGACTAGAACAAAAACCACAGGAGTTTTAGTAAAAGCACATGTCAAACATAAGATGTCAAACTTTAAAATGCGTTTTACTCGAAATGTGTTTTTTACGAAAAACTCAAACGGGGACAGCGATTGCTCAAAAAGTTTTTAAAATCATTTTGCTGAAATTTTGTGTGTATGTTTTATATAACAGCAGAAGTGTTTTAACCTTCAGATTTATCAATCACTGTTTTATTACAAAATTTACAGTTCTTTATGTGAATACAAATTTTTAAGCAATTTCATATAACAGCTAAGATAAAGTGCTCTAGTTTTTGTAAAAATTAAAATATCTCTTATCCTGAAGGTCACTTCAAAAAGGAATAGCAAAGTAATACATCAAACTTGAAAAATTGAGAATTCGTTCGTTTACTATTTGTACAGAGTGGGCCCCATTTATGCAATATTTTGTCAATTTTTACCCATTTTTTCCAATTTTAGTAGTAATCATTTATTTTTCAATTCTTAATTTTAGTCTTTTTTCTTAAAATGTACTAAATAAATCTAAAAATCACAAAAAAATCTCCATATATCCATTATTTTTAAAAAAAAGTTGTCGCAAGTAGTCGGATACCTTAAAAGAATGAATTAGTTTTTAAATAAACTTTCTGGGCAATTTTTGGATATAAATTACCGTTTTCGTGTTCGGTGAATTGTATTCAGAAGTGATAATTGTAATTCAAGTTGTAAGTATAAATGTTTTTTTGTGCATTCTATTCAATTATTCACAAATACACTAAAAAAACTTTGGAAATTTAAACAGACTTCTATTTTGAGAAAAAGATTCGTTCTGTCCTACTCTAACGTTTTCAGAAATATATATATTTGCTCTAATTTTTTCCCAATTTCATTGCGAGTTAAGAAATGCTCAAAGCTCTTGTTATAGATCTTATTAGAAAGAATGTGCATAATTTATTAACTTGGCGATTTGAAACAGATTCTGAAAATCTTACCTAGCACTTCAATTACTATAAAAATTTGAATACGTGCGATATTAATCAATTCATTTTTCTGAAAAACAAGCTCACAAGCCCATTTTACATTATTATATATTTTAGTACAGTCAAAAAAGCAAGATTTTCCTTAAAATTTTAAACTTACTTTTGTACCTTTACATGGTACTAAATTAAAATGAAAGAAAATAGGAAAAGAAATTTTATACTGAAACAGTTTCATTGAGAAAACAAATCTCACAACTCGCTGAGAGATTCAAATCTCGTTTCCCAGTGAACCCAGCATAAAGAAAAGAAAATCAAATATTTTCCCATTTCTGCTTGAAAGGAATTTTACAATATAATGAACAGAAAAAGCTATGTGTTCTTATCCTTTAGCTCGAATTTTGATTCGGTCCTTCAATTCGTGTTTTTTTCAAGTCGTAAGTCCTACCTTTTTGTAGATCTGTTATGCCATGATTCTTGATAATATTTCGTATATCTAAGTTTAAAGTATGGCATACTTTTTTGTAAGACGGAGTGTGTAATTTTAGGTTGATTTTGATGTGGGAGCATGGGTCAGTAAATAGAGAAATATAAAAATGTACATGCAGTTTTTTTTTCCTTTTTGAATTATTTAAGTTTTGATAAAACATTAAGTTTTATTATTTAGAGAAAAACATAGTTCTATTTATTTCTTGGGAGAGCGAGTAAATAATTACTAACGTCGCCCTATAAGGCAGTTCGAGGGCTATTAGCAGTAGACTTCATAATTTTAAATTTCAGTTAAATGGCCAAGGACGTCTTAAAGCATGGAATAACTTGGCCCGTGCCTAGGGCGTCACCCTTGGTAAGTGAGTGAATATTAACGTCACACTGTTCAGCTACACGAGGGATTTGGCGATGGACATCGTAATTTTGAACCATGTTTAAGTGACGTGGATGACATCTGAGCTGGCATCCTCCCTCTCCCAACTACCACACTACACCAACGGAAAGATGTTTCAGCTCTCGACAGATTTAACGTGCATCTCTCCCCTACACGGCGGGCCTTTAGTGGTACTGGGCTCGAACTCGTGACAAGCCAACCACGCCCACCGATACCGATCCGCCCTTGGTAAAACCTCGTTTCGTTCTCGACTCAGTCTTTATAAGATCATGATCCGGATAATTTTAATGGACAAATATTATTCGTATTTGTATTCTCCAAAAAACAGAATTTCAAACTGCATGTCAACTGGCAAAAGTGCCAAGCCTATACTATTATGGTATAATCATTGTCCATGACTAGGCCTAGGCTTAGTACTATAAGATATCATTCAACTCATTTAGCCGAAATGCGGCCATCGGACGAGCTGGTTTGTGCCTAGGTTTGCGAATCGGACACATTTATGTGTTTAAAATTACCATTTGTACGAGTATTTGACAATGTATGCTGTATACTTTCTAATTTTTTAAAAAATCCCAGGTAGGGCCTACTTTGCAGGGGAGCCCAGGGGCTCAGAAAGTCTTAAGATTTCTCTGGGTCCAGGGCTTCAAAAGGTCTTGAGACATTCCTGGAAATGGCGGTGATGAATCTGGCACACCTCTAGAAACTGCGACACCATGCCAATGAAGCCATTTAAGTCACGCCAGCCTCTCTACAAGGCTGAACTTCAGTGGCATTAGGTCTCGAACTCATGACATGCCGGCCACAAGTTCGTGCCCATTACCTACATGCTCTACTTCTGTCACTATATTTCTTGTAAACCTCTATTTAATATTCGAATTTTCAACATAACAATTGTGTGAATATTTTAGAATCATTTCCTTATCTTTGATTTTTTGATGAATACACAATTATAAGTAATGTAATATAAACCATATTTTCTCTGAGGATTGAAGTTAACAAAGACAGTAAAAAACAATTCAAATCGGAATTGATAAGAATATATAACGACTTTTAATAAATAACATCGTTGGAAATCACTTATAAAATATTGAAAAACATTAAGCAGTAAGTAATTGTAAATATTTCTATTTTTAAAGAATGTGCATCGTACTATGTCACAAAACTCTAATGCAGTTACAACGCAAAACAATATTTATATATTACTTTAGTATCAAATTGCACATTTACTTTATAGCTAAAAAGTAACAATAAACGTTTCAAAGATTTCTTTCGTGTAATTCATATACAATATATCCTTTCTCTCTCTCAAGGATTTACTTCCAAGATATACGAGAATAACTGCTTTTTTTTGTAACAAAAACTATTTTGTGTACCATTTTGATGAGATATTCAATGCTCTTTGAAAAATCGTTGAAAAGGAATTTACTTATGAAAATGGGAGAAAAACTGTCTACAACGTATTCAGTTATTCAAAACATTCACTTTATAGTGATCAATCATAGGACAAAGAAAGAAGCAGTTTTGACAAATGGCATTTCAGTAAGTTTTGGTTTTCCTATTTATACAACTTAAACTTACGGTAGATTACACTGAGAGAGACAACATTGCTTAATTTATTCACGTGGCGGGAAAATGAATTATTTGAATAGATAGTCTCAACTGAGAGAGAGAGAGAGAGTAATAACAAGAACGAATTATGAAATTATTTGTGCCTAATTTAGGCTATATCAATCATCATTAAAACACGTAATACGAAAATGTATAATTTTTCTTAATCCATAAACAAATAATGTTTTCCAAAAAATGAAAAGTGTGTGTAACCTATTAATATTTCTTAATTTTTCATTGACAATTTCGTGTTTGCATAATTTTAGAGTTTTTAAAAGGTATTGCTGTAAATCATATTCTATTGTTTAGATGTATACTTATAACAAGATTCATGTATTCTTTCAGTGTGAAGAATAGCTTATTTTTCATTATTTTAGTAATTATCACATTAAAATTTAACCCATAACCTCTGCCGGCGTATTCAAGTAGCTGAATAGTATGATGTGAAAAAATTCATTCACTCACTTGGTTCTGGCGTAGATATACGTTTTGATCAAACGTTGCGTTAAATGCTTCGGACGTATATATATACTTCTTTCTAAAACACGATCCTTTTCCTTGCTCTGCTTTCAGTAAAACTAGTTCGAAGGTTTTAGTATTTAATAAAATAGTCTGGATACTGTTAACGCGCAAATATGTGAAAAACATTGACACGGGGAAAGAATCGCGTAACTATTGACCGGGAGTTAAGGGGTTAAATTCTACTTTTTACTTGATAACCAATTAAAACCGTCTAGTAAGGTAATGGTAAAAAATTATTACTTTACTTTAAATCAATATCATTGGTCTCATTTACTTTAAATCAATATCATTGGTCTCATTTACTTTAAATCAAACTTGATAATCCCCAACAATCGTATCCGTAAATGTTAATTTCGGAAATTGAAAGTTAATTTCCGGATTTTTAAAACTTTTTTGTGTAACTTAACTTTTGGTCAAAGAATAATCTTTTGTAACTTATTTAAAAAGACTTTTTGAAATAAATATAGGACATTGGGGTACACCAGCTGAGGTGTAATCTTCGTTGCTTGACCAAAGTTCCAAAATTACGAGGTCCGTCGCCCAAAGACCTCGTTTTACTTTACATTACAACGTCAGTAACACTCTCACTCTAAAATAATTAACTTTCAACCAAATTCTACAAACACTAATTGGTTTTATCGATATGATATAATATTTAACAAGAGATTAAGTCCTGATAAATACCGTGATTTTAGTTGAGAAGACGCTTATTTAAAAAGATATTTAATGCTCTATTCACGTAATATGAATAACAGGACTCATATTCAGAATATTTTTTTTCCAGAAAGATTTTTCTAACACTCTAACTACACTATCAATTACAGACCATTTTATTTCATAACATAACGCATTTCGGTTCAAGTCAGCGTTTCTCAAACTGTGGGGCGCGACCCCTAGGAAGGCATGACAATCCTACGTGAGAGGTGCGAGCATATCGAAAAGTCTAAAAAAGAATATTGAAAAAAATTAACAATTTACTGAAAAGAAATAAAACAAAATACATTCTGACACATTTATATTGATGTAATATACTTATAAATGTTCCACTACTGCATAATGTATTTGATATAATTAATTTATCAATAATAAGTTAAGAACATGTTTAAAACTTACTATAGACTTTCATGGGTGTGTCGCATACAAAATTATATACCAAATTCTATACTATCTTGCTAATGTGTGTGGTTTATAATTAGTCGTGTTGTAGTTTTACGTCATAGTGCATTATTATTACATTCTATATATTGTTATTATACGGAGGGGGCGCGAGGAAAATTATGATTGAAAGTTGGGTCGCAAGCATTGAAAGTTTACATAGCACTGGTATAAGTGACTCTTTCTTTAGTAAAATGCGTTCCTTAACTCACTTCCCATAGTGCAATGTTGAGTAGATTGTAAACTGCATGTGTTTAGGTAAAATAATTAAGTATTTTTAGGTAGATTCTCTAATTACTTTGGATCATGATCAGATAAAAAAAATGAGAGATGGGTTATATTGACCTATATTTATATTAAAATTGAAGAATGTTTTCTCTCCGAAAAAAGTATTTCAAACTTGAAATCAAGCGTTGGCATCCTTTATGGTGATTTGGATTAAACATGTTGAAATAGAATTACTTGGATAACGTAGAAATATTCATCATATATTTATATATATAGTCGAAATTGTATTAAGCTCTGCTTAGGATATTAACAATATTCTAGACTTGTCTTCTAAGCATTTCATGCTAGAAAGCCGCGCTTATGCATCTATTATCAGCGATGGCCACTTTATAATCTAATATTACTACCTGATCCTCTGGCATTAACAAGACAGCGACTGCATTCAAAGTCGAGACAGTATATGTTCGTTAAAAGTGTTTTGTAAAGTACAGTATTTTGAAAAAAAAAGAAAAAAAAAAGCAAATAATAAATGTCGTGTAAATTGTTTCGTTTCATTTTTAATCAAATCTCTTACAGGTAAAAGTGCTTATATGACATATATTAAATCGCAATAAGGAGCATAAATATTAAGAAATATATATTAATAGATTGTTCTAGTTTTGTATTAAATTTTAATTCTAGTATTTACGCAATCTTTCTATAGTTGAAATAATATATTATAAGAATTAGTTTTAATTAGAGGCAGATAATGAAGAAAAAGAATTAGAAGGCCACTAGAAAATAAAATCGAAATATCCCCAGGAAATATTTTCTTATTATGTGGTTCATTACATCATAGTGAGCTTATTCTTCAATCTCTTCACTCTGCTTTTGATTCTGACATACTAGAATCTGACGTATTAAGTTCTATGTTTCATATCTAAGACTTGGAAAATAAGTTAAATATTTCTTTTGTGGGGGAGGGTGAATATCGGTCAAATGGTTATGGTCACGATCTTCGACTAGAAATGTTTGATTAAAAATTCAAATTCTCATTCCATCAAAAACCTGGATTTTGTAGCTATTGAGACTAGAATATTTTAAATAAAATTGGCCTAAAATTTTTCAGAATTCAGAGAATGAACTACTTTTTCATAGTGTCTTCATTTGGCTTAGGGGATAGTTATCAAGTCAAATGCTATATTTGAATAAAAACGGAGAAAGTTAAACAAAGCTACAAAATGAATCCGCTTTATATTTTTACAAATGGGGATTGTGGACTAATGAAAAAAAATCTGTATCAAAACATTATTCTTTAATAATTCAACAACATTGAACTGCCATTATTATAAAATTATGTAATTTTCAAGCTAAGACATTCTAAATACATTATTAAACACCCATTCGATTAGAATATATTTTCAATGACTTAATACATGTAGGACGTTTGTTTATTTATGAAGCATATATTAACACATATTTAATTACTAATTTAAATATACTAAAATATTTTGGACATTAAAAATAATTGTATATTTAAAATAATTAGAAAAACATGTTGACT
>BMAV01023025.1:412929-465038 GCA_019973955.1 Trichonephila inaurata madagascariensis | reverse complement strand
TGTTTATATTTCTCATGAAAATGAGTTATGAAATATGAGTTGTTTATATTCCTTATTAGTCGTTTATATTTCCTATTAGTTGTTTTTATTTCTTATTAGTTGTTTATATTTCTTATGTAGAACTCTTAACTGTACGACACTTAATGCAATATGCGTGAATAATGAATTACATGTGGTGGGGATTACATTTTGGGTATTTCTTCTGTTAAACTTTGCTCTTAAAAGCTATTGCAAGCGAATTCTAAAAGAAAATAAAAATACAGTCAGCATACTACAAAATTCAATTACTTCGCATGTATAAAATAGAATTTTGGATTTAACCATATTCTGTCAGTTTATTTAATTTAAGACGATAATGGACAAATTTTCTTATAGCTTTGTCGTTTAAATTTTATTGAATTATATTTATGCACTTAAGATTTGTCTTTCTGGTTGTTCTAGCAGATATATGAACACTTTTAAAGAATCACGTTATCTTTTTAATCAGTTATATTTTAGAATTTTCCAAATTTTCTTTCTTTCAAAAATAATTCAAAAACAGTTTTGCTTATATTATTCTTAAAGTGTGCCGCTAATATTTATACTCTACATTTTGTTTTTGAGCTTTTGTTTCAAATTTTTGTTCTTTTGTGTAAAATTTCTCAGACACATTTGTGTATCCAATTTCTTAAATTTCTCTTATGCTATAAAGCATATCTTTTCTCCAGTAAGTTGTCCGCATAAATCATTTCTGAAACGCTATCAGCTTTAAAAAGCTCGACGAAATTACTAGGTCTATTGCCAGTGTCTCTCGTGTAGCTTTATAATACTACGTTAATATACCTCTCATTCTCAAAACGCTCAAATAAAATGGAAAAAAAAAAGATTTGCGTTTACTTAAAAGTGATTTGGAATTTCTCTGACTTTTAATATATTTTTTTCTATTAAATAATGTAGTTTTCTACTAAAAAAACAAAATAAAATAAAGCAGAATAAAAAAAAATAAAGTAAAATAAAAAGAAAAGGAAACAAAAAGAAAATGAAATAAAAAAGAAAGAAAAAGAAATGTCGATTGTACAGTTTTCTGTCAATCAAAAAAAATATCATCAATATAAACATCTTTTGAATTTCATTAAAAAATTATTGTTTGTATAAGCGTATATTTTAGTTTATGAATACTTAACGATCTTACAAACTTAAAGCCTTTTTGTTGTTTTCAGTCATTGGAAATAAACTGTTAATTGTATTCAGTTAAAAACACACACATTATACTGCATTTTCTCAAAAATTAGTCCGAATTTAAAAAGAAGCTTCCGTAAAAATTATCAATCTACTTTTAATGTAGGTTTTATCCAAGCCCAATTCCAGTTCAAATTGTTGGGTTGACTGATGTAATTTGTAGATCTCCCACAATATATAACAATTACTTAAAATAGTAAATGATAATTTTTAATTAAACATAAACACATAGTGTATATAAATAAAAAACAGCATTAATTTAAATTATTACAGTATCACTTGTATGAAATATACGATAGCCCCTTAAAATAACTTACAATGCGTCTTTTGTAACACAAAGCAAATATAAGGTCCAGTCTTTTTTTCAGAGCAGCACGTTACGTGTTGTTAATTCAACTCTCTTTTATACTTCACATACCTCAGGTATTAAATGCATAGTGAAAACATACAACGTAATTATAAACCGCTTTGTTTCAAGTAGCAAATAAATTAGAATAATTGGTTGCTTTGTTTTAGTAGGGTTTTTATACCTTTTTTCTTTCTAATCTTTCAACACGACGCAGCAAATTGATTTTTTTCCAGTAGGTGAGATAAAGCACCTGCAGAAAATATAAAGTGAGGATTCTGAAAGGCAGCTGGAGATAGTTCGTTATCTGCCTCATTACTTTCATCATTAAACGTGGCAGTACTTTCACGCTTGATGCTATTTCTTTTTGCACTTTCGCTCAAGTTTGCATTACACGTCCCGGTACTTAACAGGAGGAGATTGATGCTAAAATAATTTTAATTAAAATCACATAAATCGAAGAGACAAAAGAAATTATTATTTAACGAAATATTAATATTAATGAGGTGTTATTAGAACTTCTTTTTATAAGGGTTATTACGTCAAAGCTCTCTTCTAACAAATTGAAAACCTTTTCAAATAGTTGTAATTAAATAAAAATATTTAGTATTTGTGAAATTTTTGTCAAAATCTTAAAAATAATTTGTGAAAATTGTTTATTTAGCGAGATATATATATATGTCAGGTTTGAAAAGTTTAGCTTCAAAATTAAGGAAGTAATAAATAAAAATAGCTTAGCTGGTGGCTCCTGTCAGAAGTGTTGCTAATGTTCTACTCGGTTGCGCGCCGAAGGGCCGCCATTTTGGATTTTATCTGATTGAAGCAAAATAAAGAAGTTATTATAGAGATTATGCCTTCCTCATTTTACCAGCAGGCCTGGGGCCGGTAATATATATACTTTGAGTTTTATAATTCTGAAATTCACGATAATTTAAAATGTAAAGTTAATTATCTCTAAATACGATTTTTAAAATGATTTCATCCATGATAATTTAAGATTATTTATTTTCAATCCACTCCTTTACAATTACATCAAAAATATTTCAAACTCTAAGACTAAGCATGACTACTTTCATGCATCTAATCTTAAATATATATATATATATATATAATTCAACACTACACCAAATAAAAATTTAGGAACATGTTTAAAAAAAATTCAATTTCCAGACTATGGTAAAATTAACTCTCGAACTTAAGCTTGATTCAAATACATTCAGTCATGAAACTTAAGACGTTGCTAGCACAAATAACTAAGACCTTTTATAACTGAAATAAAATTATTGAATGGAAAGAGGTGTACTTGTGTGTGTGAAAAAAATGTACTACTGAATGACAACGTATTTTTACAAAGCCTTGTTCCACTTTGACTGTAGAAAAAAATGCAGAATTTTTTTAATGTTGTTTTTGTGATGTCTTTTTCCTTAACATTTTTGGTAACCAAAGATAATCCTTCATCACGAGATTACGACTGTAGCTAAAGATCTTAAGTTATTTTATTATTTTTTTCTTATTATTTTTCTCTAAGGTGAAAAGTGTTTTACCAATGAGATAGGACAAGTTCACATCGAAGGCTTTATTACAGGAAATGTAAAAATGACAAATACTCCCTCTTATTTTATCTATCTTAAAATTAAAATTGTTATTTGATTCATTTCATAGTATTTTGTTTTCAGTTTTTGTTTTTTAAACGTAGATTTTTCAAGAACTGTTTTTAAATTATCGAGTAAAATGTATTTTAAAAATAAAGATTGCTAGTAAATTCTTAATAGAAATCAGTTTTATAATCCTTAAATTACTTATTGTAAGTGATTCTAAATTTCTTTATTGATTCTTCTGAAAATTCTCAGAATTTTAGACATTATCTATATAAATAGGGAATTATTTACTTAATTTTTTCTTCTTCAAAGATCTTTCTGAGGAAATCTGTTTATATTACCATCTGTGAGTATTTTAGTTTTTAAAAAACAAGGAAGAATATTATAATTTTTGAAAATTTGAGAAGGCGAGCTTATGAAATAACGTTCGTATAATAATTTTAAAACTTAATTTGCGGAATTTTATTGAATTCAATTATTTAAGATATCTGTAATATTTTTTATTAAGTTCACATTTTATTTCTTGCTGTACTTTTTCCGCTTGATATGTTTTCAGATAGACATTTTAATTCTAGTGACAAATGATTTTTCAGAAGGTCAAAAGATACTGCAGACTCAAGTTCAAAGCGATGCATTTGTCATTAAATACTTTGAGCACCCGCATCATGTTTTTGTGGCACGGCAGGTGACACCCGATACAAAAAAGGTCATTTAACCAACGGCAAACATCTTACTAGTTTAAATCTCCTTTCTCCCTTTGTTGCATTTTAAAAGTAAGCTAATTTATTTTATTGGCAACTCTCTTTTCATTTGCAATTGTTGACAAAACTAATTCTACAAATTATTTTTAAATAAAATCTATATGCATGTAAAAATAAAAATAATCCAAGTGCAGGGTGAGTGAATGAATATTATCATCGCACTATTCAGCTAAGGTAGGGGTGGCCTTGGTAGTCTAATGGTGCAGATAACGGACTCGTGGCCAACGCGTTATGGGTTTCAGCCTGGTACCGCTGAAGACCCACCTGGCACCGGTAGCGATGCACGTTAAATCTTTCAAGAGTTTAAACGTCCTCCCGTTAGTGTGGTAGTTGTGAGAGGTGGTGCCACCTCAGGTATTGTCCTCGTCACTTGACGATGGTTCAAAATTTCGAGGTCCGTCACCCAAACCCCTTGAGTAGCTGAACGTAGTGACGTCAATATTCACTCACTCACTCAGTTAATTGAGGGCTTTTGGCAACGGATCTCGTAATTTTGAACCATCGTCAAGTGACGAGGTCGACACCTGAGGAGGCACCCCTTTCTCTTAACAATTCCAGGGTAGGAGAGTGAGAGTTATATTAACGAGTATATTAAACGACGGACCTAGTAATCACCTGAGCTGGTACCTCTCTCCTCTAACTGCCTCACTACACCACACCAACCGGAGGCCTTTGAGCCTCAACAGACGTTTATCAGCTCTTTCTATACGGTGGGCCTTCAGTGGAACCAGGATTCAAACTTGCGACTTTCAGGTCAACCGCTCTCCTACACAACCACACCAGTGTAAGGGATAAATAATGGCGAATATACCGGTGGGTCATAATTTACAGAAGCAGTAGAATCTAGTGATGGTAAAAATAACCAGTCCATTGTACATGTAATCCAGGTAAAACACGGTTGTGATTCTAATTACGTTAATAAGCCCTCGTTCAACAAACACCTTCAAAATTATTCCAATAATAACTCTCAAAATGCTTTCAATGTTATTGAAAGGACAATGATATTTATTCAAAGTGATTATACAATTGCCTTCTAAATACTATCAAACTTATTTCAATAATACTATTACAATGAGTGAGAGGTATAATCTCAAGTTTCGGCCTCCTCACTTGATTGGTTGGAAATTACGAGATTCGTCACCAGTAACCAATGTGATGCTCTAAAGAGAGAGGCAATCATTGAAATCAAAACATATTCTATGATATTTTTAAAAATTCTATGTGAGTAGCTAATTTAAACTGAAATGAATATCTCTATTGTGTGATATATATGATTTTAACATTAATTAGGCACTCATTATTTTTGAGAAGATAAAACTTTAAAAGCATTCTAGTGTTCAGAGTTATCTCAATTGTACTCAATTTTAACATCGGGAGCAATTATAGTAAAGTAATTGACTATGTAATTAAATGAATTGGAGATATAGTGCTATTTATCAATCTTCTGTCGCCTCCTTATTGGCTTAGCGATCAAGTTTGCGAGCTTGTGGTGGCAAATCGTGGATTCAAATTTGGATGCATCTATCCCTTCCGTTCAATTCAGTTCAAGTTTTGTGGCGTATGGGGCAACAAAGGCTATTATCCCCATGTATCCCTTCACTGGCTGGAATATTTAACATCCGTAGAGGACTCAGGGTCATCATATTAGCGTGCTGTGGAAATTTGGCGAAGGAATTGCCAACTCGTAGGTGTCGTCTTCGTCATTTGAACATGATTCAAAACAACGAGATCTATTTCCAATAGCATTTGTGTTGCTTAAATAGATTCTAACGTCACACTTCGGAGTAACACGATAGCTATTGGAGTACTACCTAGTAATTTTTAGCAGCTTTTAAATGATAAGGGAGGCACCTGATTTGGAACCTTACTCACCTAACTTTCACACGATGCCAATGTGAGGACGTTGAACCTTGACATATTTAACCAACATAGAACTTTTTACACAATGGATCTTTAATGCTACTAGGCCTTGAACCCTTTGAATATACCCTGCCATGAGTTCACAATTGTAGTCACTCGGCTAACGTGGACGTCTCATGGCCGCGGTATTCTAGTGGTCAAGGTATGGCCGGCGTGTCATGAGTTCGAGCCCAGTACCGGTGAAGACCCGCCCCTGTAGGGGTGATGAACTTTTAATGTCAATGCTCAAACGTCTTCTCGTTGGCGTGGTGTAGAAGTCATGAGAGGGAGTTGTCAGCACTGTTGTCCTCGTCACTTGACCGTGGTTGAAAATAACGCGGTCCGCCGCTAAAAGCCCTGCAGTAGCTGAATACTGCGACGTTTACATTCACACATGCAGTCTACAGGAACGTCTCAGATTGCTTCAAACTGATATGTTAATAATAAATCAATCATACTCTGTTAAAGGCAATTAACAACTTATTGAAATTTTGAAGAACAATTTTCCCCTGTTTATATTTAACATATTTATACAGTAAAGGGAGTGGGATTGAAGAATATTAAATAATAATCATAAGTAAATGAGAATCATGATTATTAAATTCTATAAAAAATTGCTAATAAATATGCATGTAATTAAATAACATTTACCTTATCGTCCTAAGAACATAAAAACGTATTCCACGTTCAATTTTTTTCAGTTCTTATGTGCTTCAAATGTATTATTCAATGCATATTTCATAATGTTAATAAATATTTTTAACGTTATTATAAATGCTGGAAATTTAAATACAATCTTCTCATGATAATATCATATATCAAGGTATGAGCAATTTTCTTTTCTTGGCTGAGTTCTTTTACATCGCGATTTTGCTTTTATAAATCATTGAAGTCAAATGAATTTTATTTGTTACTCAGTTCTCGTTGAAAGAAAATTAATCAGCTTAAGCTTCTTAAAATTATTTATTAATTGTAGAATAAAAAATTATGTTCAGTAATATCTTTGATAAATTAATTAAATAATGACTTTGATGATGTCAATTATGTAATACCTTTGGAAAGAAGTACATTTTTTTATAAAATTATCCTAAGAATAGCTTCAAGGGATGTAATTAATATGAAATGTTAGGAGAGTTATTATGAAAATTGGTTTTATTTTTTAGCAAATCATGTTTTTATGTAGTGATAAATATATTAAACGAACTTTGTAAAATATGTGATAAAATTAATAAGTAAACCTGACAGCATTTTCAGAAGACATATTTTAAAATTTCTGCTTACATATCATTTTGCTTCGGTATTATTTATGTTTATTTTTAAAAATTAAATATTTAATAGTTAATGAATTTATAATAAAGATTTTTAAACTAATATTTTTTTGGTTAGTTGATTGGTTGTTTATTACCGACGCTATCCTAAGTTTCACAAGGGCTGTTGGCAAAAGTCCTCGTAATTCTGAACTTTTGCCAAATGACGACGATGTTTGTTTACCCTGATTTTAATTGAAAATATGAATCTCAGGATTTTAACACAGAATAATTTACTATTTTTAACGAATGAAACAGTGCTGTATAACAATGTACCTCTACAGTAAACTAAATAAAAATATTATTCTAAGAACTGTAATATTTATAAACAGATTTATTTTCTTCAAAATATTATAAATAGTAACAAGCTCTTGGCTGTTCAGTCTATTCCAATTTTTAAAGAAAAATCTAATTCTTTTTCTATGGAATGTATGCAGAAAAGATTTATAAATATAATATTTAGAGCCTCCTATATACAATAAGTTTACAAACAAGTAATATAAAAAAAATCCTACTATGTCTTAAAGTCAATTCCAGGGAGAGAGTGGGTTAATAGTAGGAATAGAAAAAAGAGAAGCTGTCTGCATTGTTTTAACGATGCACACAGCCAGTTTGGCTAGTTTGGCTGAAGAATCGGTTTTCAACGCCAACTTTTGTCATTGTTTTAGCAGTTGCATTGTTACAATAATGGAGATGAGTCTAAGTTGGCGTTTAAAACTAGTAATTAATTAAATTTAATTTAATAATTGAATTAATATTTGAAAAACTGTATTAACATCAAGTGTCATTCACTACAAGTTTTAAAAAAATATATATTTGAACTTGATTGGGGATGAATAGAAAGTATTTTATTGACGATTGAAAATTTGAGCAAGATAAATATATATATATAAATTTAAATATATATATAGAGAGAGAGTGAGCTAATAGTAGGAATTAAAAAAGGATTGTTATATCCACTAATGTTTTATTTTTAATTCACAATGATTAGATGCCTTACTTTGCTACTTAAAACAGAAAACAGTAGTAAAAATTAGCATTCTAAGTATTTTTAGTGTCCACTGTAGACTAATGGTAATGGTCACGAACTCATGGCCGACGAGTAGCGGGCTCGAGTCTTGGTAACACTGAAAAATCGCCATGTAGAGGGGCCTTGTGTATGTTAAATATGTTGAACTCAAAGACCTCAAGTCCTGTTTGGGTGATGTGGTAGTTTGAAGGGTGGTTGCTAGCTCAGGTTTCGTCCTCGTTAGTTGAGTGAGGCACAAAATTGCGAGGTCTGTTGTCTTTAGTCCTTGTGTTGCTTTACAGTCGACTGTAAAAAACTTTCTCTCTATACCAGTGTTTCTCAAACTTTCAATACAATCATGGTTTTCATTACGCCCCCCTCTCCATACTCTAACTATGTATTGAATTCAATAATACAATATTTTTACGCTAAAGCTACAATACTCTACTTTAACATCTTAAAAGCCATCGGCATATATAAACATCTCACTCAGTCAAAGCATTAATTGCCCCGGACGTATATACACGTCTTTCAGAAGTACGATCTTTCTGTGCATTGTCATCCATAAAATTATTCCGAAGGGTTTGGAATGCATTAAGAGGTCATTGATACTGTTTGCGAAGTATTTACTTATTTAAGTGGATTTTCTTGTTTATTCTATCCTCCCCCCAAATACATCACATGCACGTGCTTACGTGGAAAACAATGACATTGGGGAGCGAGCCACGTAACTTTTAAACGGCAGTTAAGGGATTAATTATGAATCGTACAATTTTTCGAGACAAGTGTTAATTTTTGGTTATAATTTTATATATGACAAGCCCATAGAGTCGTTAATAATTATTAAATTTGTTCTTAACTTATTATTGTTAAATTAATTGTAAAATACATTGTGCAGTACTGATACATTTAAAAGTATATTATATCAGTGTAAATGTGTATTTTATTATTTATTATGTCTGAATGTATTTTATTTGTTTACTCTCAGTAATTTATGTTTTTTAAAAAATAACTTTTAGTCCAACTTTATAATCTGCTCGCACCCCCGTCG
The DNA here is from genome assembly GCA_019973955.1 of Trichonephila inaurata madagascariensis. Classification (NCBI taxonomy): domain Eukaryota; kingdom Metazoa; phylum Arthropoda; class Arachnida; order Araneae; family Nephilidae; genus Trichonephila; species Trichonephila inaurata. The sequence continues at coordinate 455,849 of BMAV01023025.1, read as the reverse complement.
TAGAGTTATCACGCCCCCTTAAGGGGGCAAGCCCCACAGTTTGAGAACCGCTGCCCTATACAGATATTTATAAAATAATACATGGAGTAAAATATAGTGAATTTAACCCAAATTTTTGGTCAAATAATGTATTCTAAATGGTTTTAAAATACTATTGTGACAGTCAAAATATTCTTGATATAAAATATATCTTTAAAACAAATCGGTCGGATATTTTTGCGAGAAAAAAATTAGAGACTTTGTAACAATCATTAGAGAGCACAGAGAAGAAAAGTTTTTCACCAAAGCAACAGCCTCGATATTTTGTCGCAGAGGTTTCCATTTTATATCCTGTTCTTTTTTATATAAATCTGTAGCTTTTTTGCTGTTTGAAGCCTAAATCCGAAACCATTGTTATGTTCTTTTCCAAACAAATCTTTTTAAATCTATATCTGAATATTATGCATTGAACATTCGGAAAAACACGTCTTAGGGCTTATGTGAAAAGTAGAATAAAATATTGGACAGATATTTTGAAATAAGCTCAATTTTAACAACTAAAAAATTCTAAAAAAGGAACATCTTTTTTGTAGCTTTATTTTACTTTTTTTCTGTCAAAATCAGACACTATTTTCTTTTTTTTTATCATCTGCTACTTTTTTTCTGTAATGCGCATAATGTAATATTTCTACTGAATACTGGCTGCTAAAACCACACTGAATAATGACTGATAAAAATTTCTTACGTATCTTTGATTTTCTCTGTCCACCTTTGACTCTTCTGTACTAATTCAATCTTGATGTTCCTTTTTCATTTAAGAATGTAAAACACACATCCTAATCGAATTTAATTTATCTTTATTAAAATATATAATGCTATTTATCACCAAATATCACATATCGTACAATTATATATAATATACTACATGTATGTTTACATAGTATACATGTATGTTTTTTATCATACATTCTATTCGGCGTCGGAAAAAACCGAACTCCATTAAACGCTTGTGTTAGATAAACGAAATTTAGTAGACGTGTTTATACATCTGAAAGATGACTTATATTCTAATTTAGAGCAATTTTGCTTAGTTTTTATTTGTTGCTTAAATTTTGAATCTTTAAACATTTTTAAGTATTACTTATTTTCGTAATAATAAATAATTAAGAAAAATCATTTCTTATAATGCACAATTACTCATGTATTTATTATACTGGTATCTTTTTTTAATAAACTTTTCATACATTTTATTTGTCTCCCAAACAGTACATGAACACTTCGCTTCAAAAACAATACTTCAATATATTCGACAGTTTTAAAATTGATTCTTGAGATTTTAACCTTCCGAATAAATTACTTTATATCATATTTGCTTGCTCTTTCAGGTTCGGAAAATTTACGATTTGTACTCAGAATGTGTAGATATGATAATCTATTTTAATAAATGGTTACGATAAACAACGTAAATTTTATTCGTTTCCTATATTCTAATGCTATTCTTCTTTTACATTCATTAACTATTGATTGAAGTTTCTATAGATTTAATCAAAATCCCTGTAGTAAGGTCTGCGCAATCCCTTAAGGTGTTACGGGTATTCTCTTACACAGTTATGTTTAAAGAGCAACAAATATATATATATATATATATATATATATATATATATATATATAATTCAAAACTCACCGTCCTTAAAAATTTCTTCATCAGAGTTCTAAATACAAACAATAAAACGAAACACAAGAAAACAGACATTAAAAAGAAACTTCAACATAAATTACTTTATACAGACTAACATAATGTTTCATATTACGAAATATATTTTTCTTCTGACAGTATTCCACACATCTTAGAGAAACAGTCTCTTTTATTTTTAAGTTAATGTACTTAATAAATTTTAAAATTCAAATATAAAGAAAACAATTGACTCTCTGTCCTTATATTAAATACTTGGAAAAGTATTTTAATTTTTTCAAAGAAATATTTTAAAAAGGATTTACTGTTAGTGAGCCATCGGTCTCCAATTGAGAGCTTGTTATAATTTCGCATTGTTAAGTATGTATACTTAACGCGTAACATCCGGCGTATAACACGCATTTTTGAGACAAAAAATAAGAACAGAACTTACAGGTGCGCTATATACGCCGGGTATAAAAATGACACCTTTAAAATTAAAAAAAATAAAAGATGAAGATAAAAAATTATACTCCTTATCTTTTATTTAAAAGAAATGGCATTCTTTATGAACTTAAATAGTTGTAGTTCTAGAAGTATACTAGTTCTTCAAAAGCTTGGGATAGTACCTCGAACAAATGACTTAAAAGCATTGCTCACATATATTCTGAGTTTCTTCACAAAGAAAGGCGTACGCGTTATAGAGAGAATATATCTAAAAATTAAAAAAGAGAAATGTAGCTTAAGGTATCCGAATACATTCTGGGTACATTTTAACAAATTAGCACATTTAAACATTATAAATGCTTTTTTAGGACTCATTACCTCTATAAAAACTAAAATTTAACCAATTATTTTTAAAATAAGTTACCTAAATTTTTAAAAAAATCACAATTAAAAGTGAAATTTTAGCAATATTTTTGAAAAACTTCAAATCAATTAGAGAAAAAAGTAATAAACTTTTATTAGTAAAAGTATTGCTAAAACAAATTAGATACGTTTATCTAGAAAATGTACTAAAATTTTAGTGATTTATTAAAATTTGAAAATTTTAGAGCTGATTGAGTAAACATTATAAGAGATTGTGACATTCTTTATGAGACCATTATTTAAATAACAAGCCATATCTAAAAAAATGTTCCTACAATTAGAAATATTTTAACACATCCTCTGGAAAATAATATAAATATCTGGTTCAAAAAAGTTTATAGAAATACATTTGAAACATTTTGAGTTATCAGACTCGTCATGACAGATTTTGGGCAATTTAAATGCCCACTTCTGGTAGACCCACTTCCGGTTTTTCTAACTTTAAAAAATTGATTGTATCTTGGTCTCTAGATAGCATAGAAACAATACAAAGTATGTTTTGTAACGCCGAAAGATATATCTCTATTCAATAACATAAAAAACAAAAATATCCGTCTTGACCGAATTTATTAATTCTCAACGTGTTCTGATACCTTAAAAGTATAGGTGCGCGTTATGCGCCGGATTTTACGGTACTTCAAATAAGTCAGTTTGTCAGTAAGGATATTTAAAATAAACACGTTTTATATTAAAAGAAAGTAATGTAGAAACGAGTGAAAAATAGAAAAAGTGTCTTAAGAGTTATAAAATATTTTGAAAACTATTAAATTTTATATTCAAAATATCAACTTTTAAATCGTGACAAATATGTTTATATATGTCTCGCTTTCACCAATCTTCTTAATAGACCTTAACCCTTGCACATCACGTTCCCAGGACTCCTAAAGTCGTCCATAATTACCGACTTCTAAGATTCACTTCTTATTCTGTTCCATCGACATCATTCTTAGTAACACCTCCTAATGAATTTCGCCTACACCTCGCCAAACATTTCTCAAAACTTTAGGATGCAACCGACAACTTGCAACCTTTTGTAGTCTAAAAGTGAATTTCGGGATGAAATTCGAACATTCTAATTCATGTCTCGAAGGGACTGACTCGTTCTAAAAAGGGGGTGTGGAGGAAAGGAAGGCATCACCTAATTAATAACAACTCTTCCACCCGGGTTATTGAGTGCGCCAACTTTTCGCCAAGGTCTAATTTAATGATTCGAGCCATATGTTGGTAACGTGATTTCTTTGTCATAAGGGCCTCTATCACGATCCTCTCCCGTTACCGTCATAATGAGATGAGTTTACGTCTTAGTCTCCCCCTCTCCCCTCTGGATTGTAGGGGGTGGAAGCATACCTAGGATGGATTTCTGAGCAGGAAATTAGCTGCCCGCCATGGATACCGGGATATAAATGTAGGCGTAGGTACCTTGTGTGTCTAATAAAAGAAGAATGCAGAAGGATGTTCCGAGAAAGGAAGTTTAGTTTCTGGAAGAATTGGAGGAGATTTCTTTTCTTGGATTTTAATCTTCCTTGTTCTAGTTTGTATACTATGGGTTAAGACTTCGTTGATTACAATGGTTAGAATGCATTGTAGGATATACAATTGGCCATATTTTTACTTAACCATTTACATGTATCGATATTTATAATTTAGTGTATGTGACTTTCAAGAGTGTACCTTTCATTTATACCGCATGAGTGAGTGAATATTAACGTCGCACTGTTCAGCTACACGAGGGCCTTTGGCGACGGACCACGTAATTTTGAACCTTGACCAAGTGACGTGGACGACACCTGAGCTGGCACCCTTTCTTTTAACTACCACACCACACCAATGGGAGGACGTTTCAGCTCTCGACAGATTTAACGTGCATCGCTGCCCTACACGGCGGGTCTTTAGTGGTACTGGGCTCGAACTCATGACCTGCCTGTCATTATCCAATACTTTGACCACTGGACTACCACAGCCCTCCATTTTCCGAATGAACAAGCGGCCGTAGTAGCCAAGTGAACACAATCGCGTAAGAGTGGCCTATACCAAGGATGACGAGCAATGGCTAGCGTGCCGCTGATGGCACACGACACAATATTTTCGGCAGGCCACCGATCAAAACGATTTTGATTTTAATTCAAAATAACAAAGTTCATAATGCGCTTACGTTAAGTATTACGTTTAAACGCGAGTGATTGGTTCCCGGCGCCGCGAGGAGCAAACTCGTTTGTTATTATCTTGACTTGGTTATGTCGTGAACTGCTAATTCTAATGATGCGAAATTTTTCTACGCATAGAGTAGTAAATTTCGTTGACATTACTGTATTTTAATGTTTGTGTTATATTTACGATTTCTAACCATTATTTAACGTGGCTAATTCAGACAAAAAAAAAATAAGTGGAAGATAGTTAATGTAACAAAAAATTTCAAACTTGGTGGACAGAGAAATATGACACGATTCGTAAAGACGACAAAGTGGTGTGTGTTTTATGTTCTGGAACAACTGCATATAGAACATCATCTGTAAAACGGATTTTAGATACATTTAACTGTTTGAATAAGCTGACTCGTGCTTTTTTAACCATATTTTCATTTACCTATAATTGAGAGTCAGTATTTTCAGAGATGAAAAACATTAAAAACTCGCTTAGAAACCGTTTGAAAGATGATTCGAATTCAGAATGCATTCTGCTAAAAGTAACATCTTACAATCCTAATATGCTATTTAGTATATCTACTCTGCAACAACAGAAGTCACAATAATGTTACTTGAATTTGAATTACACGCATAACTAAAACACTATACAGTGCTACAATACTACTATACAGTGCAAAACGTATTTTACCGTATTAAATAAAGAGTTTGAGTCGCTAGCATTTAATTTTATTATTTTCCCAATAATCACAAATCAAAACTATTTGACGGCACGTCTATACCTCATTAAACATTTCTTTAGATAAAATGGCACGTCTATCTATAAAGGTTCGCCACCCCTTGCCTATACCGTCCAACATTAGGGCCGTTAATTACGAATCGTGTAAGAGAATTGATGCGTGTTAAATCCGTCGAAGCTTCCTCACGCATGGGCACTGTGTGAAGGTTTGGAAAGTAAGGAGTTAACTCAGTTGCCGCTCTCGTTATTTGTCCGAGGCTCAAAATTAAGAATTTCTAACACTCCTAGAGTCGCTTCAAAGTTCGAAGTTAGTAAAGAAATCATTTCTAAACAAACCCCATAAACAAGTACTTAAGATTAGCACACTTGCTTTTGATACCCAAAATGTTTAAAAATGGCTCATTTTTTAACAAGTCGCTTAAGACTTCAGTTTCATGAGCAGCACAATGTGAATGATTTTAGAGATTTTTATCTTGATTCTTTTAAAGTATGGGTCTTCAACCCGTGGTCCACTGATGGCATTTAAGGGTCCCTCATCTGAATTTGAGTCAATTAAAAAAATTGTCTTTTCTGAGTTTTGCCGTAAGAACTCAATTTTTTTCTGTTATTCTTGATATTTAAAACATTTCACTGATGTGTTTGATATCCATTAGAGATAACATTTTCCGAAAATGACGATTTTTAAAAATTTCTCAGTATCTTAAATAATTTTAATTATAAAAAAATCTGAGTATGCATAAAATCTCAGAAATTTTCGGAAAAAAGGTGGAATCTTATCTTCAACAGGTTTGCAAAGTGAAATGTATGTGAACAACATTATTCCCTTAGAATAAATTGTAGTCTTGTAAAACACACACACAAACATCCCTTTTGATATGAATTTCCTTCCTACAATATTTATTGATAGTCGTATGGCCCGCGGATCACTATTAATTTATTGATGTAGCCCTCAAATTATTGTAAATTTGTTAGTTTAGCCCTCGGAAGTGAAAGATTGAAGACCCCTATTTTAAAGGCCGTTATGTGGAACACCAAAAATAACAAATTGAACTGAAGTTTTCTCATTTACGAGTGCGGAAGTTTGAGAAGAGATGTATAATCTGATAGTTGTTTTTCCTTTCCAATATCCTAATAAAAATAATCTGACATTTATAAAAAAAAGATCCTTATAATCAATAGACAATCGAATAACATTAAATTTAATCATTGTTTTTCCCTCTAAAGAATGAAAATATTAAAAAGAGAAATGTAGAATTTTGTTCTCTAAAAGTATTTTATATTTATAAGTGTGTGATGAAAATTATACTTTGCTCTCACTGACAGATACAGAATATTTCCTACTCTAAATATTCAATGATTTTTCTTTTTAAGGGTGTATGCTCTAAGAGCGTAAAGTATAACACTGATTTATCTGAATGTTTCACCAAACAGTTTCATAATGTTTTTCGTATTTTTATATATTTTAACTTAAACTTGTCAATGATATTCAACTCGTTAAAAAGCTTAACCTAGATTAACTTTAAGAAATTCAATACATAAATAAATTATAATATAATATTATTCTGTATGTTTGCTTTTATATATGTGTATTTAAATAGTAATGGAATTTTTAAAAAAAAATGCTTAAAACGTTTTGGAGCAGATCATATTTTATGATACATCAACTAACATGCCCAGTCAGTTTAATTAAAGTATTTCACTGGCTACATGAATCTGGAAATGTGACTCAATTTCTAAATAATTATAATTCTTTAAGAAATAAGGTTTAGTTTTAAAGTAAAACTCGGTTTTGTCTTTTGAAATATTTTCCATTTCTAACATTTAGCATTGACAAAATAATGTAGAATTGTATTGACATGACATGGTTTGAACACCTGTGTTATTCTCAAAATTGAGTTATACAATATTATTTAAAAAAAAATCGAATAAGAACTCTTAAAATAGTAAATTTAGTTTTGGATGGAGAAAAAAATATTATTACATAACTGAAGCAATATTTCAGAATATTTTAAGAGGAAAGTGAATATATAAATGTTTCCAATTCTAGATATAAGAGATAAAAATACCTTTTGTCTCGAAAAACTTTGTTTTTAAATTTTATTCACAAAGAAACTTTTTATTTGTCTTAGTATTAACTGGAATTTTGCACGATACTTAGTAGTATTTCATTCCAAGTATCAAACAACCATTCATTCACTTAAATTATTTAGTACTTTAAATTTATATAATGATATATAAGTATTACAAAACAAATCAATTCTGATTTCGAAGTAAACATGTTCTACAAAGAGTTAATGGATCAGAATGAAAAACTTATATGCTTTCTAAAATTTTCATAGACATAGGACTGTGATGTAGGGTTAAGCACGTGTTTTATTAGATTTCGACCTTATATATATATAAATGGAAATCTGTGGATGCATTGTATATGTACTGAAATCATAACACCAGCAGTATCACAAAAACGAAATGTTTTATTTAGGAAATACAGCTACGCGCGTGAGGAAATATTGTGTTTGTCTACTTCTGGCTGGATGGAGAATGATTCCTGTAGGTGGGTGCTCTTCCACGGAATTATTTGCCATACACGTTCCCCGTGAATTAGAATCAGTCAGAGATGCCACCTATTTCAGCTTAAAAGTGTTGTATTGGAGATATGTCTGGAGATAGAGTTGGTCACGAAAGTGGAGAAACTAGAAAGCAAGTAGTAGGATGGCGTGCTAATTGCAGCTGGAGATTATCCTGTTAAAATGTAATACCAGGGATTTTAGTAACAAAGGAAAACACAACAGGACGTAGGATATATTTTATATACTATGATGCTCTAATACAGTAGTCTCCAACCCCTGGTCCGCGGATCAAATACTACCGGTCCGTTCAAGAAACATTAAGTTATTTCCCTTTTATTTACTGTGGTATATTTTTCTTCGGATTGGGCTACTTTTTATGAAACTCACTTTATATTCCTTGTTAAATAACTTTATATTCATTTTTTGGTGTTGCTATATTTTATTCTGAAGTCACGATTAAATACAATTGAATTAAAATTATTAAATCGAAAAAGTCTAAAATATAAGTAATCAACATCCTCCCCTTCAGCCGACCGTGATAAAATTAACAAACGTTGACCGATCCGCGGATAGAAAAAGGTTGGGGAACACTGCTTTAAGGGTATATAAGTACGGACTCTACCAAAGAAGTCCAGATATCAAATCAAATAACATTACATACTATAACTCTTGATTGTCGAACGTTGTGGTGGATGACAAACGGATGAATATGCCACCACATTGTCGTGATCATCTCTAGACACGATTCTTTGCAGATCATAGGATATCAGTTGATAGCACTCATTGTTCAAAACAATCATATTTCAGTTCAAGAGATCCCCAGTGGAATGCGTGCAGCATAAATGCAAACGCTTCTAGTTGTGGGGAGTGAAAAAAAGGCAGTTGGTGAGTTTCTTCCCTTATTTCAGCCTCTCTTCGCTGACTCTTCTTTATGTAATTTTGTAGTACATGTTATATAGTTGATTATTGACAAAGCGGCATGAAGAACTGTGGGCAAGGATTGTGTTTCGTTACTTTTTTGTTTTCGGTTGACCTCTACCTTATTTACACTATGTACGCAGTCATGGTGGTTCACTTTTTACTGTCAACAACTTCGCATGATAGCATTGCTTCGACCTAAACTTCAAACGATTTTGTGATTTAACAAACTTGCATCTTTTAGTTCAACTGCACGTCGTCTCTCAAACGATGTCAAAATATTCACGAGTCCATCTGCGAGGAATAAATACAATCCACGTGCGTCAACAAAATCATCCATGAAAGTTACATATTATAATTGGAATGACCTCTACCCAAATGCTCTGTTAAATGTGCTCTGGAGTTCCAGGCCGGTATACTGTATCGTAGGGCATGTGCATATGCAACTATGCAGTTTGTGGTTATTCTGATAAATTTTACTTAGTATGTCGTTTACATATATAAGTTTTGCTTGAGCCATATTTTTAGATAAAAGATTTTTGCAATTGTTGCTATTACTGTGTATTTACGTATAATTTCTATAGATCACGTTTTAAATCTTAATGTTAACGATAATTTGATTACATATTCAAAATATTTTTCGATTGAAGGGTGAAAATAAGATTCTGTTGATTCAAAAGTTTGATTATCGCCATAAATGCATTAATTTATAGAAAAATATATTTAATTTTGCTAATCATAAATATATCTTTCATTTGATAAAACTGTACCGTTATAAATATAAATAAGCCTATAAACTAAATATTTGCGTTTAATTTATTTGGAAATTTATCACTCGAAGTGTTTCTCAAACGAATCTGATTATTTACATGAATAATTCGCGTTGTAATGACTATTTGGTTTTCAATGAATATATTGATAAGAGAATAACAAGAGCTACATAAAAGTTAATTCATTAGAAATGGTTAACATTGTATTCATCTTGTTAAAGATTTCGTCTAGTGGAATTAGTTTACAAACTCCTGATGAAATTAAACAAACTCTTATTAATAATTTAATTCCTTTTTTTTGCGGCTTTAACTCTGCAATCTTATTTGATTCAATAAATCTGCTTTTACTTGCAACTTTTTAATAGGTTTTGTGTCTTTATTCATTTATTTTCGGAAAATGCATCCCTACATTTGTGCAAATAATAAGCATTTTGATGGATGTTTTAAATACTAAGTAAAGTTCTTGAAATTATGAAATATGTATTCATAAATGTTTTGTCTGAGAATAATTATGATACTGGCATCAGATGCCTTAATTATATTTTTTGGAAAAAATAACTGTTGAATTTATAAAGTGATTCTCTCGGTATGAGTCAATTCTTATTTAACTGTAGGGGAATTCATATCATTATCTGAACAGTTAATTATTATTTAACCAAATCAGTAAGTTTTTCTACCGTATGTTTTTAACCTAATGTTGTGTTTAAAAAAATATTTCATGTTTTGTGAAAATAATATTTTTTTTTCTATTTCGATTTCCTAAAAATAAACATTTTTCCCTATAAATATTCTATAGATGTCAGACAAATATTAAATCTAATTTCGTTTGTTAAAACCATGAATAGTTACGAAATAAAAAGTACAATTTAAAGAAAACTAATTTATAACCGGATATATTCAGGACGGAATTTTATGTTTATAATAATCAGATATACATTTAACTCCCAAACTGTATTTTGTATAGCTATTGCTGAGAATAAAACATAACATAATTTAACATTTTACATAACTATATTTAACATCTATGCAATATAATGGGGGGACATTTGATTATAAACCTCATATACACAATTGTAGGTTTGAATAACAAAAAATCGTCTAGATTTTATTTTGATTATTTTGTAGAACAATATAACAATTCAATACATATTCACTTACAATCTTTGATTCAAAAAGACGCTTTTCTGTTTACATCCCAACATTAACTTCATAATCGAAATAAAAAATAAAACATTATTATAAAATTCCTTTAAAATAGAATAATCGATTTTGAAACTACCATAAGAACTTTTTTGCCCGCCTTGAGTAAACAAAATAAATTACAAAAGACCCAATTCCCCACTCAAATATTTTGATCTTATCGACCATTTCTAACCAAAGTTCGTTGGTTGATTTTAATCTTGTCAAGCTTATACCCTCCTCCATAGAAAAAAAACAAGTGCTCCCGTCAATGAGTGAAACGACGACCCTATCATCATTTATCGGATTCTCCCGGTTAAAAGTGTAACATTTTAACTGTGCGTCTACCTGGCTGATCGATGACGGTGAGTTCACAATGGGCGCAGCAAGTTGAGTGGCAGCGCTTAAGACGTCTTCCTTCTAATAACATTTCAATTACCAGACACATTTCATCATGAGCAGATGGAGCACAGCTGCAGCTCATACCCTTTCCACTTTCTTTCGTCAACCCCCCGGCACCCCCTTAAGCAGAGAAGTGGTGTATGTCATAGACTGAGTCGTTTGATGGAATATACAGGATGTTTTGCATTGTTGTACTCTATGAAGGAGGTTTTGAAATCCATCTTGTTCCATTATTTTAAACTTGCTCATATAAGGAAGAGCGACTGTGTATTGTTAGACTTTTATTGAAATGTGTATCTTTTTATATAATTACACAATTGTTCGGAAAATATAATAAAATTGTTTTGCTGCATACTATCACTGATAAATGTTTTATAAATACAAATTTATCAAAATATATATTGAAAATTTGTTATTCATTTTATAAAACCAGCAATATGTTTATATAAGAAATTATTAATTAGACGATTTTATGAAAAATTTAGAACACATGCTACAAGATTGGGCATTTCTACGTTAGATTTAAAAATGCTTTGAAGAAATTTTTACATTTAGACAGATGTGTTAATGATTAAAACAATATTATTTTAATCTTATTCTAAATTTTCTTAATTATATTCTTATTTATACTTAAATAACTGAAAAATTCTTCTGTGGTTATAGAGCAATAATTTATGAGAAATGATTAAAACTCCCTAGTATTTCTATGTAACATATAATACTTAAATAGTTTATAATAGGTTACTCATACAGAGTGTGTTAAAGTTATATTCTTATACTATACAAACCAGTTCTAGAAAATATTACATATTTTGCAAATTTTTTTTTGATTATCCATTAAACAAAGTCTGAACTTGATCATTTTTATAACTCGATTCATATATTATTCGAGTATTACTTGAAAATTCAGCTACGAAACTTCAGCAAGGTCTGTAAATGTCGCTTCTGGACCATAACTCACTTATGAAGAAAAATAAACTTCCAGGGGAAACATTTTCATCCAAATAAATGAATAAAAAGGCCACCAAAAGTATTTCTCAGTTAATTTTATATAACTATTCTTATCACCGAAACAAATTAGAATAATTATAAATATAACAGAATAAACCTTTATTAGACGAAAATAACATTTTTAAAAATTATTAGTATTGTAAATTTCTTATAAATGGACTTATATTCTTACAATACAAAGATGATGTTCACCATTATTTTCTTAGCATTGTTACTCACTCGATCTCTGTAGAAATAATTAATAATAAGGTAATATAATTAACGATATATAGCATTCGAACTTTCTATATAATACAGAAGACCCCCTTCCTCCAACTGTTATATAGAAGTTTCATATACAAGCTATTCTTGATTGAATTTCTTAAAACGTTTTTAAGGAATTATTGAAATAGGCTTTATAAGTTTTCTTATAATTCAATGCTTTAGTGCTCATCAATGGTCGTAATGTTAAAAATTTTTGACAAGCATTGGAAGAGATAATTTTCATTTCGCCCTAGCAAAAAAATGACTAAATGTTTGTTTTAAAAATTCCTAACTTTCATAGCAATTTTAATTGCAGCATTATTTTTAATATCAATTGATTAAGAAACAAAGACATTTAACTCTCGATATTACTTTTTAAATACTTTGTTATTCACAAGCTTATATTATGTAAGATGATTCAGATAACTTGAGCTTTTGCAAATGAAATCCTTAATCAGAGATTTTTAAAGATTTTGTCATTACCTTGCAAATTGCAACATGAGGAACAAGAAATATTTTCATATAAAATTAGAGAAAAAGATGAAAAAGGAAAAGGTTAAAAGAATAGAAAAGTAAAAGATTATTCCTTATGAAAAGAAAAAGATTCGTAAAACTTCTCGTTTGGTATGAAATTACTGTGAGTTAATTTAAAACGAAATCTTAAGCCTATATTTGGGTAATATGCATATTGGGAGTTATAGTCAAGGGATATCATTATACTTTTAAGGTTTTGAAGTAGTATTATCAAATTACTTTATTAAATATTATAGTAATAATAATCCTGAAGTAAATGTAACCGTTGTTACAAAATATTCTATTTTTTTTTTTTTTTTTAAATTATAGTTTTACAATTTAATGTTATAAGCGGATTCTCTTTTGCTCACATCGTCTGTGTGTGTTTATTTTGACGTATAGAAGAAAAAAGTATTAGACAAAAATATGGAGTCGTCTTTACCTTACGCGGTTCCTTAAGGTTAAACTAAAATGACATTATATGACCCCAGTTCATTTCAGTAATTACTAAACTAAAATAACTTTCCCCATAAAATATATCAAGAGCGTAAACATCTTTCATTTCAATAAGAATTTCATTTTAGAAATTTATTCAAAACTAACTTTTTTTTTCATAAAGAAACGAGACTTCTATCTCAATATTTATTTTATCTTTGTTTTGAAATGTAAACGTATCACTGTTTGCACCGTTTTACTTTTAAGTTTTTCGATTTTTTTTTCCTTTCTTCAAGGATATTCTCCCATATCAATAAAACTCCAAATAATAGCTTTCGTAATACGATACATGTAGTTCACTTTCCCTCTAAGAACGAATCTAAATTGTATTGGAGCTCGCTAGTTAGACAATCCTGATCGCTTTAAATGTGAGTACGGAGTATGTTTTTTTTTTCCTTTTTATTTTTTTTTCCCTTCTTTTTTTTTACTTAAAGTATACGACAGCTTCAAATCATTTCTTCCGAAGTAGTTTTCTGTTTACCGTTTTCGAAAAGAAACAATGACTATTCTTCTGCTGACGTAACCTTTATGGATTTCTTTTGACAACCTTTTCTTTATGATTATTTTCATTTTCTTTGGACAGAAAGATTGCAAAATGCATGTATTGGTTCGAAGGGCAAATCACAAAAACTCCGGTTATGACTCGAAAGATGCCCGTAAAATCTAAACCAATTTAGCACAGCTGATGAGAGAGGGGAATTTTTATTTGGTGAAGAAGATAAAAAAATGGTTATATATATCGTGAAAAGATCATTTTATTTGTTTTATTAAATACGGTAGAAACAGTTTGGAAATTTCAATTTTACATAATTTCCTTTTTATTAATTACATTGGTTTTCTAAATATATTAATTTTTTTATAAATATTTGTTATGTCGCAGGCAAAGAGCTATTCACTTTAAAACATACGTTAGCATATCTTACACAATATTAAAATTAGTTTTAAATTTAGACAATTTTCTTTATCTTTCACACATTTCTGAAAAATGTTGTTTAATACAACGATTCTCAAATTGTGAACACCCCGTAGGGTGGCGTGATAACCCTACGTGAGCGTAAACCTACGTAATCATATCAAAAAGTCGAAAAAAAATTGTTTTCTTAAAAATTATTATTGAAAAGTTATTAAATATAACTTAAAAGTAAAATATGCAAAATTTTATACTTATCTTGATAATTTGTACTGTGTATAATTTATAAGTTGTATTATACTCAAAGTAAGTTATTCTTACATTCAGTACGTTGTTATTATATTAGAGGGGGTGCGATAAAATTTATGATTGAAAATTGGTTCGCAAATACTGAAAATTTTTAGAAGTACTCGTTTAATAATATATTATTTTAAGTGACGACTCATCTAACATATTGATGCTACCATTTGCAAACAGTAGGTATCTAAAGGATTTGATTCTTCCTTTGTAAATTTAAGACAGGAAATTCTGTTAATCTGCGAAGCTTTCGACAGTATTTTTCTCCAAAAATCTATCTTATAATCCCTTTCATTGCTGCATACGACCATGAGGGTGGTAGCTTAGTGGTCATGGTCAAGAGCTTGTGGTTGCAGTCTCATTAGTACGAGCCCCAGTTCCACGTAAGTCCGTACTTGTAGAGAGATTAAATTTGATGTGGCTCAAATTCTTCACGTAGGCGTGGTGCGGGAGTTAGGAGGAGGGGGTGCCAGCTTATGTGTAGTAATCGTCACTTGAGCTTGGTTCGAAATTACGAGATTCTTCGCTAATAGCCTTCGTATTGTGACGTTAATCAACACTTAATTTCAAATTCAACCAAAGGTTCGACTAACCTTAGTTATTTGTAAAAACCTTTGCCAACTTTTCTCTTGTCTTGTGAAAATCTTGTAATAAGTATATTTTCTCTTTTATGTTTTTGATAATTTTGAGATATCTTCTGCTTATTTTTTTATTTTAAAACCTCGTCTTTCTTGTTCGGAGGGTATCTACTTTATTTTTGTTATCTACTCTATGCTTCTTGTCTTGAGTGCTGGAAAATGTTTGTAAGATATACTTTTTTTTCTTTTTGATCTTTAGAAATTTTGAGATTTGTGATGATTTTTCTTTCTTTCTGAATCTGTTTTTCTTAATCAAAATTTACCTACTTTGTTGCAATCGACGTTTTAAAAATAAATCTATTACGAGTATTTAATCAAAACAAATTTCCTTCATTGTAATTTTTAAATAAATCCAATCACTTTATCTCTAATAGGATACGAAATGATTTAATATGTTAAAAATAAAATATTTCCAATGATACTGGTTCTGCTACAAACATTATTCATAGAACAATTAATATGTCAGAGTTTGTGTGGGTAGTCAAAATTCGAACCTAAATCTTATTTTTTATTTATTCAAATGGTTAAACATTCACAACTAAACAATACAAAATTATATAGAGGTAAAGAAATGAGACAAAACATGCTTACACTAACTAATTTATTTTTATGTGTGAATTTGCACTCAGTTTTCATTCGAGAAAATAAATGTAGTAAAAAGTAAAGTGTTTCAATATAATTAGTTATAAATTTGAAACATAAATGACGAACAATTTTAAAAAATTATATTCATATACTTGTTGCTATAGAGGGTTAACTGCATATTTTATTAATTACTAAATAATGCTTATTTTTTCTTTTTTTAGAAGCATAATTCTAAAATACGATTTTTTCTTCATTTCCTAAGTTGGAACAATCGAAATTATACTTAATTTCATAAATTGTGAGCTAAGCTATTGCATAACTTTTATCTGCCATGCATTAAAATTATTATACAGATATTCTACAATTACTTCAGAAATTCCTATTATAAAAAACCATAATGGATACAATTAAAATTAGGAAATAAATCTCTAAAACCCATGTTTAGTGAATTAGTATTTTATTTGAAAAAAAAAAGTAAGGGACAAAATAAATTATATCAACAACAAAAATAACGTCTTCTGTTACATTTAAAGCGTTTCAAACAACCAAACTTTACGCGAATCTTAAGAGTCACACTGCTTCTTACGAAAGGGATTTCTCTCTTATCCTCCTCCTTCTACCTCCCCCCTATCTAATTAGATGGTCACATCCTCCGTAATTAACACTTCTCATGTTCTCTTCGAGGAGAATATTAATAACAGCCCCGATCGGGCGACGTTTGGTGCCATTTTTACACAAAAAGCAAGAGATATGGCGAGGAAGAAAAAAAAACGCGCAAGTTATTTTCAAAACCGTTCTTTCTTGACGTGAATGGTCCAATTTTCGCCGACCCCGGCACCCAATCTCGCGCAAACTTGTCCACTCGGCCATGAATCATGGTTACTTTTTTATGGAGGGTAGAAAATTTTCTAGCATGTCATCATATATCAAAAATAGAAGTTCCAGTGGCGACGGAATTGGCGAGGAAGCCATTAAATTGGCGAGAAGTTGCAAATGGATTCCGTTTTCCGTGTAAGCATTGGCGAGAGAGACGATTGTTTCGTTTTACGCTCAAAAGGACTTGCTATTTCTTTCTAGGGAGAGTTTTTTCTATTTATGTGGTCGCGATTTCAACATTCCGTGACTGAATGGAACGCCCTAGTAGGATAGAATGCTTTATTAATAACTGTTATCGCGTTTTCTGTTTTCGTGAATGAAATTCCTTTTGCAGAATAAACGTATCTATTAATAGCTGTTGTTGAAGATGCTTATAAAAAATGCAATAGGGGGGATTTATTTTGAGCGAATGCTAATATAATATTCCATGAACTTTACATTCCTAACTGGCTCAACATGATCTTTAATTAAAAAGTTTGATTTTACTTTTAACGTCATTTCTTAAAAAATTTTGAGCTTATTCATCATAAATATAATTAATCTTTTTTTGCGAATTGATAACATATGCCAAGGATGGCGAACCAGTGTCACACGTTCCATCAATGGCACGCGACACAATGCTTTGGGCTTGTATTTTATTTAAAAATAAAAAAGTTCACTATGAAGTATTACGATCAAACGCGAGTGATCAGTCGTGGTGGGGGGGGGGGGGGGGAGACCTCGGACGTGGTTTGAGCGGATACATTTTTCCCCCGATCTTAGAAAAGATTCGATTATCGAATTACATGGATAAATACATTTTTGCCAATCAAATTTAATTATTTATATTAAATTGTTAAGATATCATAGTACGAATACATTTTAAACATAACGAAATGTAATAAAAATTTCAGAGAAATTTTTAAAAATAAATAGTAACAGTATAATAAAGGGTACGGACAAATTTCAGGGATTTTGTATTTTAAAGTCAAATAAATATTAGAACAGGTGCAATCACCATAAAAATGATTTATTTTATTTACTTGTATCTTGTATTTATTTTTACTTACATTAATGAAACAAATTAATTTTATGGCAATTGCACCTGTTCTAATATTTATTTGACTCTAAATACAGTTTTCCACAAAATTCCTGAAATTCGTTCATAGTCTTCATATTATACTGTTACTTAATAAAAAAATTTAATTATTTCTATGAAAGTTTTTATTTTTTTATTACATTCGGCTATGTTTAAAATGTATTCGCACTATATCTTAACAATTTAATACAAATAATTAAATTTCATTGGCAAAAATGTATTTATCCTTGTAATTTGGTGATGGAATCTGTTCTAAGATCGGGGAAAAAATGTGTCCGCTCAAACCACGATGAGTTTCAGAGTGTCCACTCAGACCACGAAATGTTATGTCTTTGCTCAAACCACGTCCTCTGTAGCCATGCAATCGTCGTGGGGTGGCGGGGAACAATCTCGTTTGTTATTGTCCGTTACAACGAACGTGGACTACAGTTGCTTATGATGCAAAATTTGTTTACGCATAGCGTAGTCAATTTCGTCGACACAACTGTATTTTAAAGTTTATTTGTGTTATATGTACGTTTTTTAACTGTTATTTAGTATGGCTAGTTCAGCAAAAGAACAAAAAGCTCAAGATATTAAGTGTAACAGAGAATTTCAAACTTGGGGAATCTAGAAATACGGCATTATATATTAGTAAAGGTGATAAAGCGGTGTGTGTTTTATGTTCTAGTGTGTGATTGCAGAACATCGTCTGTAGAAAGGAATTCTAAAACAAATCACAAAACCTCTTATCAAAAAAGTGAACCACTGCAAAAATAATTAATTGTTTAGAAACCATTTGGCAGATGAATCCTATTCAGCATGCATTCCACTAAAAGTAACATCTTAAAATAGTAATATAAGTCGTTTGTCATACAATCTGTAACATCAGAAGTCACACTAATATTACTTTAATTTGAACTACAAGTATATCTACAACATTTACAATTATACAGTACATAAAGTATTTTTTGGTAGTAAATAAAGAGTTTTGAGTTGTCAGTATTTAGTTTCATTATTTTTCCAATAATCACAAGACAAAATTATTTGACGGCACGTCTATACTTCATTATATACTTCTTTAGTAAAAATGGCACGTTGTTCCTTAAAGGTTCACCACCTCTGACATATACTAACAAAAAAAAAATGAATAATATTCTCTCCCAGAGCAGTTTTGGAAAAATTCTTTTTTTTATTAGAAATTTTATATAGAAAGAAATTTGTTACAAAATTTTAGTGTTAACATTTTTTACAATCTTCTTTATCCAATTAATTAGTTGTAAAGATCATTACTAAAATCTTACGTGGTCTCGGTAGCCTAATGGTTAGGGTCGCAGAGTCATGACCACCATGTCATGAGTTGCTGTTTGATGCCACTGGAGTCCAGTCGTGTAGAGAAGGCTGAAGCTAGTCCAATCTGTCGATGCTAAAATCCCTCCCGTTAGTGTGGTGTTGTAGTTTGGAGAGAAAGAGTTAGCTTAGGGGTGTTTATCTTCGTTACTTAACTGAGATTCAAAGTTACGAGGTTCGTCGCTTTGAGTTGCTTCGTATTGTAATGTGAGTAAACTCTCTCTCACTGGAATCTTTATTATTTTATTAAATCATTATTCTTTAGAATAATATTTAAGACTCAAATAGCTGGGAAATGAAATGTGTCTATATGTAAAGAAACATGATTATTGAAAACATTGAACTACATTGAAAACATAGTTAACTTAAACACATTCCCACACGCACAAACAAAAAATATAAAACATTCACTGTAATTTTAGAATTAATGCTTAAAATGTATCTGTTATTCAAAATTTCGTACATATTATTTATTAATCTGAAATAAAGTATTAGTTTGTAACCTTCCATATATACTACATTTGTTAAAAACGTATGTGTGCATGGAATGTTTTACTAATTATTTAGAATTTAAAATTAGATAACCCTAAATTATAACCAAAGAGGTTTTATTACTAAATTCTTCCTTTTCTCACATCAAATTCTGCTTTTGTTCAGTAACAAGAGCAGCGACAGACGAGTTGATCCATAAAAGACTTTTGAACAACAATAGCGAACACTGTTTTAAGTAAAATTCAATACAGCCTCAGATTCTTTATGTTGTGAGTTGTAAGAACCAGTACTCATATGTCGTCTCGCGCCTCAATATTAAAAGGCTTGTCGCTAATTGTTGTTGTGCAGCATCTCATATATGATAATTAAAAGTCAACTAAGCAGATTGCTAACTCTGGTTGATGATTATTAATAACCACTGCATTTTTAATAATAAAAGATATTGTAAATATGCCCACCATTATAAAATGTTTATTTTTCGTCTTATGATAATAATTCATAAATAATTTGTTATCACACACACACATACTCACAAAGGTTTTAAATATAACACAGTGCTTCTCAAACTTTCAATATTTGAGACCCAGTTTTCAATCTTAACTTTTCTAGCTCCCCCCTTCATACAATAGTAATGTATTGAATTCAATAACGTACTTCGACGCTACAGCTACAATATGAGATTTTAAATTATACATCGTTCAAATTATCAGTATAAGTATTAACTATCACTTTATATAGTCACTAGTAATTATTAAAATTGTTCTTAATTTAGAAAGTAAATTAATTATCAAATACATTGAGCAGTACTGATACATTTATATGTATATTATATCACTGTAAATGTGTGTATTGTATTTTTTATTATGTCAGAATGTATTTTATTTTGCTTCATTTCAGTATATTAATTTTTTTTTAAAAAAAATAATCTTTTATTTTTTATATGCTCGCGCGCCCCCCACATAGGGTTTTCACGCTCTGGAAAGGGTGATATAATGTATTTATGAATATGTTTTATTAATAATACACATAATAACCTTAAGTTACTTTTAAATCTCCACATGTATTGTTTCTCTCTCCGTATATCTACAAACTTATTATTCCAGCAAATACCCAAACGGTGTCCACTGTCTATCTATTCACTGTAACTTTCTTCCATCCTTCAAGCGATATACCTGGCCTTTTGTCTCCCACATTCCTCATCCCCCGATCGATCCTTTAGACGATCAACCCTCAATAGAACGTTTGTTGTAAAAGGCCTCGAGTTGACCAACAAGAGCATCCTCCGGTCGTTTGTCACTTCCTCCCCACACTCTCCAGCCACATTTAATGGAGAATCATTGTTGACGACAACGGCTCTTGAATGTCCAGCAGATGAGGATTTAAAGAGCGGATAGTATTGTTGTTATTATTATGATTACTTTTACTTTTTCTTTGGAAGATTTTTATTTATAGGTGAGCTATTCCGGTGATATATTTTGGTTTTGGATTTAACGGAAGCATGTTTGCAGGGACACCCATATTTATTTCTGTTTTTTAATGTAGGAAAATTTATAAACAGGTTGATAAATATTTTTGGATTCTGAAAATATAATGAATTTTGGGCGGAGCAATTGAAGTGCCCGAGAAATAAATGATACATGCTATATAGAAGAATTATTTTAATAATATTATTTGTAACAGGATTTTATCAAATAGCGAGAGTGTATTGTGAAAATATATGTATGAAGCCTCGTGGTCGAGTGGTAGCGCATCGCATTTCCTCGCCACAGACCCCAGGTTCAAATCCCGGGCCGGTCAAGGTCAATTCTGCCTTTCATCTGTTCAGTGGGTCGATAAAATGAGTACCAAGCTTGCTTGGGAAGTAAACAATGAGGGTTTTGCGTCAAACTGACCACCTGACTGGAACATCTGGTCACGCACCTCAGTGCTCAAGATCACGTAAACTGAGGTGGAAACAGTAGGCATTGGTCCAATGGGTTGTTGTGCAACTAAGTGTGGTTTATAATTTTATTCATATAAAAATATATATAAATTTACTTAATATTATAAATTAATATGACCTTTTATTAAAAAGAAAAGCATCTAGATTTCTATTTTCTTGATTAGGTGAAGTTTTTTAAATATTATAATACATTTTTACACATAAGAACGATTTTTTTTATTATAACTGCTATTTGAAGTATTAGAGTGGTAGAATTTTTTTTTTCTGATTACTCCATTCAAGTTCGTATGTGACCGTGGTAGCCTATTGCTAATGGTCAGCGTATCAAGAGATCGAGTCCAGTGACACTGGAGAACCACCATGGGAGGTGCCAGGTTATATTTGTCGTCCTCCTTACTTGACCTTGGCTCAAAAGTACCAATTCCGTTGCCCCCGTCCACATGTTGCATTATAGTGCGACGTTAATAAACACTCACTGACTCACTCAAATTTGTATAATATCGATAAAAAAATCCACGAAATACACTTTTTTCTGCCAGTGACTCTAACAAAGTGATTGTTAAGGAAAAGGGGTATGCGAAGAATTTTTTTTTCCCCCCCCCGCCCCACAATTTTTTTTTTTACCTACGTAACAGAAAGTTTTCAAAGCTATTGCATTTTGGTTATAAATTTTAATATAACATAAATGAACATTGAAGTCTTACTCATTTTCAGTTATAATTAGGGTATGATTATAATTTTCTTTAGATCTGAAATTAGTTTAACGACTAATTATCCACGCATCAAATAAAGTGTAGAAAAATAAAGTACTTCAAATCTCAATGATTTGGTGTTTGCCTGTTTTGTGCTCTTGCCTGTTGTGTTTTTAGCAGTGAATGTTTTCTTCAAAAGAGTTAAAAGCAAAAATTTTATGAATATAAACATTCCTCATCATGTTATTTTTTTTTCAAAAAAAAAAAATCAAAACTTGGACTTAGTATAAGGGTTGCCCAAATGAAAAGTGGATAATTTCAATAAAAAAAATATTTTATTGGAAACCAAAACATTCTGGAGGATGTAACGTATGCCCCATCGATTCCGTACCAGGTCTATATATTCTCTCTAGAGATAACGTGATTGATTCTTGAGGAAATCATGCCCAACTTCCTTCACTTCATCGTCCAAACATAATCGTAATACTGATTTAAGAGGCCTAAAGGCCCAGAAGTCGCAAGGACAAATTCAGTCTATATGGAGAAGGAGGGAGGGCGGTGTTCTAACATTTTCCAACAGATTTTTTAAGTTGCTTTGGTATCATAAGAAAAGTTTGGGAGGACATTGTCATGATGATCCAATGTCTTTTGTTGCCCTTTTCGAAAGCTTTTCCACCAACTGTTCCAAGATGTTTGACCTAAACAGTGATCGTTATAGTTTGCCAATATTCATCAATAGATATCTGGATTAAACTCCCCTCCTGTGATCAGAAACTGTACTACCGCACTTTGTTCCAATCTGGACGCATCCTTATATGGCACGACCACTGGCGTAAGACGAGGCAATGTATCAAAATTCCTTCGGATCCCTTTCGGTAGCTACGCCCCTGGGCACGACTTTACTTTCGATTCATTTCCCATACCACTAACAAGCTTCGTAGTTAAACATTGCTGGCGGTATACACATCCTACCGTCCTTTGAGTCCCTGTTTGGTGGCTCTTTTATAGCTGTACTCACTCTGACACAATGGGCTCAATTCATGAAGTCACATGATAAAAACAAACAAGTGTTTTCCATTGAATTCAAAACAAACAGTAAACTAATTGTACTTGTTCTATTTGTAAAACTCAGATAAAATTTCAAATTTCATATTTGGGTAAAGATGTTTAAATGTTAGGAAAAAAAATTCTTCAAAAAGATACATTTAAATAAAAAAAAAATCATATTTTTTATGTTTATACTTTTAAATAAAATGCATTTTGTATGCATATGTATTCTTTAAGAGAAAGTTTCTGCAAAGAGGAAAACTTGGCAACAACGGAGCGCGTGAACTGATTAGCTGGAAAAACTTAATAGTTTTTATCGTGTGACTATGACGCCGCATGAGTTTTTAAATTGATTGGCTAGAATCACATGGCTTTCACTATTATATGAATATGACATCACATGAATTGAGCCCATTGCATATGTTCAATTTCATTTGGAGCAAATTTTATAGAAAACATGGTTTCTCATTGATCAACCGATCAAAAGCATGCTTAATCCACTTACATTACCTCAAATTCGAGTTGTCATTTCACCTCCCAAAGAATTAAACCCCAATTACTCTTTAGACGTAAATAACTTTAATTAAACAAACCTAAAAATATTACAATGAAATTGCTCGTTATCATTCCGTCCATCTTAAAACTTAATGTTTCCTCTGAGAAGATCCTCCAGAAGTGAAAGGGTTAACATCTCTACAATTTTTATTGGTATATTGCAGAAAAGTCAAATATAATTTTTAAAAGAACATAATTTGAGAAGAACTTTTCCAAAAACAACATAAAGAACGAAGACCTCCATCAGCATTTACTGCAAGAGGTAATGAGTATTTGTAAGAAAACATACACCCATACTCCCTCACTTACCATTACTTTAAGTGCTTCAAGGTGCTAGAAGTTTGTCGAGGAATTACAGAAAATCCCCTCTTTCTTTTTCTAAGGGGAGGGCGTCCAACGAAACATCCAGTGCACACCCCTAAATGCAGCTGCATAAGTGCCTACTTTGTAAAAGTGGGTTAACGCTTGATTTTGATGTGGAATTTTTTTTCCTGTCCTGGTACGAAAATGCACTACACATTTGCTCGACAAGTTTTATGAATTTTAATTAACCGATGGGGTCTAGCTAGTAATCGTTTGGATTTAATCCTGTTTTGAGGACTCTAGAGGGAACACTTCGATCGGATTTTTCGGATGGGGGTGCTTACAGAAATATTCGCTGTGAAGGGTGGTGCTTTTGTTCAGAAGGAATATTCCAAAAATGATGCTGCAGAGATCACATTAAAACCACTTCTTAATTACAGCGTTGGCGAGCGGATTAAAAAAAATTTTAGACGAAATGTGTAATGTTTTTATTATACTGAATCTATGAATATTAAGGAGGATTAAGGTTTCAAGTGATTTTTAATGGATTTAACTATAAATAGAATTTGCATCCAGTTTCACTAATGCTGTGATGTTTAAGATTAGTGTTTGGAATATTAAGTTAAAAGGAATTCTCTCTCTTGTCTTTTTCAAATCCGTGAAAGAAATTATTTCATTTACAAGCATAGATGTTTAATTTGTGAAAAGAGGTTAGTTTTCAAAATTGTGTGTGTGATTTGATTTGAAAATTTAAATTGTGAAATTGATGTTTTTAGTCCTTTATTTATATATTAATGTTTATAACACCTAAACAACGTTAATATGATACAATATAATTTGGTTTGATGCCTAAGAAAGAGTAATTTTGGTTTTTCCGTTACATAAATCTTAATACTGAAGCAGATAAATAGAATTACGCCAGTGTGGTATGTTTTAAAAGAAAATAGTTACAATGAGAGTTTAGAATATTCTTTATGCATTTTAAACAGATAATCCCTAACGAAAATTATGAATTTTTTTGTCGAACGTCCATTTGTTACTTCACTGTCTTTTGTCAGTCTGACAAAATATGAAACATTAGAATACTATTGGAATTATTACGTTAAAATTAAATTAGAAAATGAAATAATTTGTTTTACTAAATAAATTCTGTAATCAAGTATTATTTAGCCAGTATCAAAATATGTTAATTTTTTTTCCGCTAATATAAGCTAAACTAAAATTTTATGCAAGATACAAGAGAAATATTTTACAAACTACACACATAAATAAGTGAAAAATGCGCACAAGGTTAACTTTCTCCTTTTCAGGTTTTTATAGTTCTGAAGAGCTGATATTTTTTTCAAAATATTAAAAATATTTGTCTTTAATATGTTATTACAAATTTTACAGTACATAAATGAAATTTTCAAAAGAGCGTATAAAATGTTTAAAAAAGAAAGATTACTAATATGAAAGTGGGAAAAATTCTTTTGCATAATATATCCACGAAGACACTCACTTTTTCTATCTATATCTATATCTATATCTCTATATCTATATCTATATCTATATCTATATCTATATCTATATATCTATATCTATATCTATATCTATATCTATATCTACATCTACATTTACATCTACATCTACATCTACATTTACATCTACATTTACATCTACATCTACATATCTATATCTCTATATCTCTATTTCTCTATATATCTCTATTTCTCTATATCTCTATATCTATATCTCTATACATACATAAATATAAAGTCTGGATACAATTCTTCATTAATTTTTGACTTACCCAATTGGTTGGAAACTGAGCGAAGATATTTAAACTGTTATATATGTGTGTATTAGTAATTCATATTGTAAAATGATGAAATTGTATTTAAGAGTTGTTGGAAACCTAAAATCTTCTTAATATGACAATTTTGAGATTTTTACATTTTCAAATTGTATAGATTTTAAACTTTCTAAAAATATCCAACTTTAACCTCTAAGGTGATTATAAGCCCTTAAAACCTATTTTTAAATAACCTTTGTGTGAAACTCGGGCACGCTTATTTAAATGGCGAAAAATGTAAGCAAAGTATTTTGTTTTTGCTTAAAAGTTAAATGAATGATGGAAATCAAAACATTTAATCCCGAATTGTTAAAAAAAGGTTTACTTGGAGGTACACAAAATTCCAATGAAAGTGTAAACAATGCAATATGGTCTCGTGTACCGAAGAAAATATTTGTACAAATAGAAGTATTATCATTGGGTACATAGGATGCGATTTCATCATTTAATATGGGAAATGTATCCAAACCAGAAATTTTGAGAAAACTTAATATTGAGCCTGGTGATTACACGGTACAGGCAATGGAGTGCATCGACAAACAGAGGGTCTTAAAGGCTAAATACTCATGTTTACAAAAAATAAAGGAAGTTAGGAAAGAAAAAATACTTAAAAGGAAGAGATAGGATGATGAGATTAAAAAAAAATGTCGATCATTTAGAGTATGGGGGATGGTTTAATAAAAAAGTAATAGTATATTGAAGTTTATTTATCTCAAAATGCAAATTTTTGATGCTCGATGTACCTTTTCTGGTAAAATAATGTTCACAGGTATGTAAGTTTTCAATAACATATTTATAATGAAGGCTAATATATACCAAAATGAGCTTTTTGTAAAAAACTAAAAAAATTATTTTTTATTAATTTTTTCAT
Organism: Trichonephila inaurata madagascariensis; assembly: GCA_019973955.1. Classification (NCBI taxonomy): domain Eukaryota; kingdom Metazoa; phylum Arthropoda; class Arachnida; order Araneae; family Nephilidae; genus Trichonephila; species Trichonephila inaurata. Next base: position 428,898 of record BMAV01023025.1, on the reverse strand, counting down.
GTGAAAAATGGGTTAAATTTCCCTATGTTTAAAGAAATATTTATAAATCATGAAAATTTCAAAATTAGCTAAAAGCTCATTTCAGTATAATGATAAAGGTGTATTTAATTTTTATGAAAAATTTCAAGCATGCGCATATAACAGATTTTGAGAAAAGGTACATCAAAAACAGCCAATTTAACATTGTCGGTATAGAGGTTTCCGAGACTCTTCTTAAATTTAAATGTACAATCTTTTAATAAATATATTTCAAAATACTACTCTTTTAATAAGCAAAATAACCACGTCGATAACTTAAGTTATGGTAAAGGAAAATAATTCAATAATTTTGAATAAAAGTTTTTAATATATAGCTCAAAAAATATAAGCAATAAAAAATATTTTCTATCGTTTCATTTGAAATATTTAAAATATATATATATATATATTTCGCTTCAATTAGATATCTAATTATCAGGGGAATAAAAAAATAATTAATAATGAATAATAAGGCTTAAAAAAGATATCTATATTATATTTTTAAAATAGTGGTAAGTAAGTTGTAAAATAAATTGAAAATTCTCTAAAAATACGAATTCTTGTGACACGTATATGCGATAAGCAATCCATGCGCTAAAATTCCTTCAGCAGTAAATAATAACTTTAAGGACTATTCTATAGCTGAGATTTCCCTAATAAATTATGTTTCAATTAATTACTTTGAAATTAACTTCGATCAAAATGACATTTTATGATGTCTATCACCTGCAACAAATAAATAATTTCAAATTTCCTTACGCATCTTACTTTCAATGAACTAATCCCCAAAATCTATATTTTATTCCTTAAATCTTAACAAATTAACTAAATGTAGGATACCACGAGGGATTTTCCTATCAATTATATTAAAATATTCCCAATCCTTCTGGTAACTTTAAGTGGACAGCCTCGAAAATCCTTTCAGTACAAATGACCATTTCACAGTTTCTAAGTGTACGAGTTAAGTGCTTGAAACTGAGTTGGATTAAAGTATTTAAAATGAAGGTCATCCAATTTTAGAAAGTGGCATTTTACTAAACTTTTGAAAAATTAGACAAATTTCAATTTGAAATCGGGTTGAATTGTTTCAAAGGGTAGATTTATGAGTTGGTCATTCGATGATCGACTTTAGTCTTAAATGTTGAGGTAAAATTAATATTGATTAGTGACAATGAGAAGTGGATTTTACAGCAAACAGTTTCGTTATTTGAGAAGTAGATTAATTAATCAGTTTCACAAGTGTATGTTTGACAAGTTGTACACAAATTTGCAACATTAAATCTTTAGGAGTGTTATTTAATACATTTAGAATAAGTCATTAAATTATTTTAAAGTAGAGGCTGTGTGCTATTTTCCATAACTTATCTAAAGTTATATATATATATATATATATATATATATATATATACATATACAGTGAAATACGTTTAACACGAAAAGAGTTAAGACGAAATATCGGTTTACACGAAACAATACAAAGTTTCCGAAAAATTATTGTGTATTTCCATGAATGTTTTTCTCTAAACACAAAATGAAATAGCTTGACACGAAAAAATTTCCTTTCTGGGAATGAAAAAAATACAGAAAACACCAGCCGAAGTTTGAGAAAGTTTCTGTGTTATTGAACTACCCTACTGTATTATCGAAATAATTTGTTGCAGCAGATGATGATGCGTGTTTAGCCCCAATAATGGCAGACGAAGACATTTTGGAGTTTACTCAAAGCTAAAATAATATGATTGTTGCAGAATTCAACGACGAAAATGAAATGACTAATGTAGTTTCTGTTCCCACGTCATCCGAAACGAGGAACATCATGAAAAGTATGCGCAGTTATTTATAGACGCACATTCCAATGGTGAAATGAATGACAAAATGGACGACATTGAACAGTTTGTAGACAATTTGTTGCTAAAAAAAAGACAACGCAAAGAAAAATATCTGATTATGTTCCAAAAACTCACGAAATGTTTTGTTTTTCAAAGACCTTGAAAATTATGTATTATATTTCATTAATTTCTTGTGAATGTTTTTGTTTTACTAATTTTTATTATATGGATGCATTTATGCATAACTCTATTTAAATAAAATGTACTATAATAAACTTAATTTTGTTTAATATATGTTTTTTTGCAATATCCTTTAACACGAAAAAATATTTTTGTCCCCTCAATTTCATGTTAAACGATTTTTACTGTATATATATGTTAAACGACTTTTACTGGACCCCTAATTAACAAATTATTTCTACAGCTTAAAAAAATCTTTTTATTAGCTTATATCAGAAAAATTACGATTTTTTTTTCAATTGACATGTTTTTTTTTTGTCTGGAAAAGAAAGATTTTTCTTATAAGTAGAAAATTTCGACGGAAAAGACTGCACATTATTTTTAGGCCTAACAGGTGCAGATGAGTCACAAGTGCATACTATCATGTGAATTTTGAACAGGACAGTGAATTCCTTTCTTACATCATCCCACTCCACAACGCTGGGGATATTTTAGATTTTTAACGATTCTATGGCATTTGGTTAGAGAATACCTATTTGTGTAACTAAAATTATGGAAATTGGTAATTTGTTGGGGCCAATGAATAGCGATTCTGGTGCAAAAGAGTTGACAATGTATAACACCATTCAAAACTACTACATTTTTTAACACGTTATATTGTCTGGAAACTATGAAAATGCACTTTATGTAGCAGGATGTAAATGACGCAGTATTTTCTTCTCTGAATAAAGTAAAAAAATAACTCTTTTAAGTCCAGAATCAAAAAGATTGTCAGACATCTATCAATCTATATTTTAAAACTTTCAATTATCTGGCACGTAATAATTCACTAATAGTATTTTCAGCTATTGAATAAAAAGTGTATAATTTCTTACTATGGATATTTTTTTTTATGTAAATGCTTATTATAAAATTTTCTAATGATAAGGGCAAAATTTGTTTATTGTTTGTATCCCGATATAACGAATAACCCCGAAGTAACGACCAAAATGTTCGATCCCATGGAATTCGTTAAATCGGGATTCGGCTGTTTATGCACGTATGTATTCAAGCAGAAAAATTTAGAACATTTATTCTAATAGGGTTTAATGTATAGCATATATGTTATAATGACTAAAACTCAAGTACTGAAATTTCAAACGAGCTTCCTTTTATTTTTTTTAAAAAAAATAATTTCGATTTTTTTTTTTTTAAAAATTAATTAAATATTTTATTGCATACATAGTTGTTTATAATAATAATTCCATTAATATACGTATGTTAAATGGTGTATCTCCTTATATATTATCTATTTTTATTTACCTTTGTTTTAAAATAAGTTGTTTTAATAAATAACACAAGACTGATAAAAAAAAAAAGTTTTAAAATAAGCCTTACATTATACTGTATAAACATTTACAAAACATGAAACAATTTAAAAATACACTTTGAGAATACACACACACACATACATACATTTCACCTTAGGAATACATACATGTCACATATAACGAAATTGTATAGCAACATTAAATTTTTAATCAATAAATTCATGAAATTAAAAACATTTTTTATAAGTAAAAATTAAAAATATAAAGTAAGTTATACAAGTTCGTCATTTTTAGAGGATTTCAGTATTTTGAGAAAATATAAACTGTTCAAAGTAGTAATAGAGAAATCTGAACGTATTTCACACGTCATTCTTTTCAATATATTTCTTTAATTTGAGAAAATGATTCAAATTGGACATTTTAATGCATTTTCATTGATGTAAAGGATAATTCAAAAATAGAATGTTTTAAATTAAATACAAACCAATGTAATTATGTATTTAACAATTTTATGATAATCTTCTTAGAAATACTTTAAGAAAATCATCACAGTTTATACTGATTTTTTTAATTCTACTAACTGCAGAACCACGAGAGAATAAAATTGATTTGAAACATGTTAAAATATTATTCAAAAAGTTAACATGAAAGTGCTATTCTGAAGCATTCGCCTGTAATAGTATCCTTTGATTGCGATAAAAATGTGTTCTGATTAAAGGACAATCAACGGCTCATTTCTGTAATTAGTAGCAATTGAAATCGAGCACTTTTATGACGTTTGTGCAAGAAGCTTCTTTATGAAAAAGTTACAAGCAGGGTTAAACAGAAAATGAATTGCTAATAATTGTTCGAAAATGTTATTGAAGACTCATTTAGAACATCAGTTTTAATATTTGTTTTAAGTATTTGATTATCTCTTATTTGACGTACTTACAATTGGATAATATTTCAAAATTCTAATAAGAATTATTTCCTATTACTTTTCAGGAATTCTGGAATAGCTCTTGTCGCATTGATTTGGAACTTGTAGCTTTACTTGGGTAAGTTCAATTTTGCTTTTTAAATAAAAATATTTCGAGGCTTCATTTTGTGATTTTGTATTTATCATGCGGCTAAGCATAAATGGTCAATTGGTATTTGAAAACCAAATATAAATTACAAATATTTCCTACTTGGAAATTACTTGGAAACTTATTACGATCTAGAAATTATGCTTCCACCTCCTATGAAAAAAAGAAAATTTTACATTTGTAGTATTTTTCAGCACGCTCTTGATAAAATTAATTTGAATTACGCAGACAGTGCATATGAAGTAATATCATCTAAAAGATTATAGCACTTTTTAGAACAATAATTAGTAATTAGTATTTTAAATAGTAATATAATAATAATTATTATAGTTATATATATATATATATATATATATATATATATATATTGTACATGTATTCATTTCTGAAAGAAAAGATGTGAGATAAAAATACTCTTGGTAAATAAAATAGTAAATTTTTCTTACAAATATAACTTCATGTTTATATAAACTAAAATAAAAACAAATATTGTACCCTTTATAGAAAACGTAACAGGATTATTTTGATCCTGTAACGTATTTAAATTCAAAGATAAATCAATAAACTAAAAGTAAAATGGCTTGTGATGGATTCATAACAATGGAATGCATTTCCATAATATACCTATGCTTAATTTTTTTCCTTTGTACTTGTTAATTATCTACGGGGTTTTTTAAATGTAGCTTGTATAATTTAAAACGCATTAATATTAATTTATATTGGACTTTTATTGTAAAATTTGAATATTTTGGAGTTGTTCTTTTATTTGTAGTTTTCAAATTTACGCTTAAATTCCATGCATCATTCTTTAAAAATGAAAATCCTTATTACATCTGACATAATTCTTTCAAAAAGAAATTTCTTTGTGCTTGGGATCACGAAACGCTGTTTAATTATTTATACGACGATTTCTAAAGTGATAGAAAATATAAAATATAGTATTTTTTAGTATTTTTTTTATATATATAATAGTATTTTTTTCAACTATAATATTTCTGTATATAAGTATTGAATCATAATTTATTTAGTTTTCTCATTAATGTGGATTTTAAAAAGTAGTACCAATTACTTATACTTTTTTAATCATTCATTCGTAGATCAAATAAATTATTTTCACTTTTATCTAATTTTTCAATATATTAACTTCAGAAGTTTTTGACTGAATTTTTCTGGTGTTTAAATTTTTTTTAATTATACGCTTTAAAATCTCGGAAAAAAATCAACTATTTTTTAATTTTACATTGTTTAGTGTTTTACATTAGCATATATGTTCTTCAGTGTTCGATGTACTGATCTCAGGGACGCATATGCCCTGCGTCTTGCATTGATTGTTGCTTTCATTTGTGGCAGTGTTACTTCAATGTGTGTGTGTTAGCACTTGTTTCTCTACGCAAGCATCGCTACCGTAAGGTAGACTAGGTCGACCACTTTGTTGAATATTGTGGAATGTAATGCCTGGAATTATACATCGTAGGCATACTCTTGACCCTGCGTATCGAAGAATATTGAGTAAACTAACAATTTCCGAAATGGATAGCCCCATGTGTCTGTCTCCTACTATCAGTCTAAGTCTTTTATTTCTCCTCGTGTGGGCGTGAGTGTTAACTAATATTCCACTATAAAGCAACACAAGTTCTATTGACCGCGCAATTTTGAACCATGGTCACAGTAGCGAGAATGACACCGGAGCTGTCACCTCTCTTTCCGAACTTTCACATCCCACTAATGGGAGTATTTTGAGTCTCGACAGTTTTAACAAGCATTATACTGTCTAAAGAAGGGCCTTCATTTGCGCAAAGTCTCGAATTCATGACAGGCCAGCCATAAGTTCCTAACCATGATCAATAAGATACCGTAACCAATCGTGTAAACATGATCACAACAGGAACATTTTTACATGAATTACTTGAGGACAAATGAAATCTTTGGAAATATCCTGTCCAAATGTACATTTCTTTTGCGATTCTCTCCTGTCATCTGTATCTTTACATATTGCTATCCCGAGAATGTTGTCACTTTAGTGAATAATTTAAATGAAACAACTAAAATGGGAGTTAAGTTAACGTAACTTAAAGTCATCGACCATTATACAATAAACTCCCGAAAACTCGGCACTCGATAACCTTCAGGTCCGTTTAACCCGGACTTTTTGTCCAAAGCGGAAATTATTGCTGCTTTCTCAGTTAATGTCAAAATAGCGGAATATGATGAAGATGTTAACGTTGAGAACACCTATAAACTCTTAAAATATCACACAGTGAGAGACTAAAGGCAGTAGAAACCGCTCTTCGGTATTTTAAACAAGGTACATCGGTAATGGACTTAATGTCCCTTCGTCGTCTTCCTGATGAAGCAGAAAAACACAGAGTACACTACGGAAGACAACAGGGCAATACGTATTTCTTTAAGAAAAGTAACCAGTTTTTGCAAAGCTGTTTGCTTAAATTTCGTTATTGACCCCTTTATGCCATCATAAACTATTTTTCTGAGGTGTATCTGATGAGGTAAATTACTGTATACTATGTATCCATTCATTTTCATTTTCAGGTAGAAAATGATAAATGCCTTCATAAAGTTCATACTTAATATTTGTTTAAGGGTATTTTGGAAGTTTATTTTCAGTTGCATTTTCAATGGGGGAAAAAACCATACAAACAAGAGTAGTACAATGTTTTCTGAAAAAACACTTGTACTTATTCTCTTTTAATCACATTCTCCCTGACCTGGCCAATTCGATCACCTTTCGGTTCACATCAGGTCGAGTTTTCGGGAATCTATTTTTTAAATTTTCATATAATGATCGGCAGTAATTATGCTATATTAGACTCTAATTTTGAAGTGTCACATCCGTAATTTACAAGCTGAGTACTTAAACGAAGACACATAATTTGAATGCACTCTATCTGGTTAGTCTTTTTTTTCCTAACTCTATCAACTGAGTCAGCTCAACATTAAAAAAATATTATAGCGTGGAATTCTCATTTCAACTATTGTAACGTGGGTAACAAACACGGGATTTCCATGTGTTGGATTATATCAAATATCTCTTTCATTTCCCGCAGATATAAAAACTTTTGTTTTCAAAGAATTAGTTTATCTTTAAGCATGTTCTACAGTTACGAGAAGCACTTGCAATCAACACAGTTATAAAGTATATGTAATTTAACAATATCTTTATAAGTATTAATATTTTAATTAATTGTAATTTTCCTATTGAAAATCTTCATATACTTTCATAAATGTAACCAGTAATGTGAAAAAATTTTCTTTAATTTTTTAAATATTAACAACACTTTTTTGTTGTTGGATAAATAGCTTAATTACAAGAACATAGTAAACTTTTATTTAGAAGGATGTTGTGAGAATACATGGCTTTATATATTCTGTAAGGATATACAATAAAGTAGATTATTTATATATATCCGTACATTATGCAGCGTTAACAGTCTTTTCGCCCCTCCTAGTGTGTTCCATTTCCTTGGATGGTTAAATCTCATACTTTCTACAGTACTTCACCGCTTTTATCTACTTTTTGTTTCATGTAGTTAGGCAGTCTAGCCAACATAGTTTGTTCAATTGTTAATCTTTACATGTATTTTGACTTGAAAAGAACAAAATCTTGTAAATGTTAACTATTTACTTTTACGACTCTCTTTCGAGAAAATGTTTTTAAATATTTACAAAAACTCAGCAAAAGTAAATTTTGTGATTCCTTGTGACGCGATAGAGGTTTCTTGTAGGATTTTAGTTTTATGCTGTGTTTATATTTTCTTTCTAGAGTCTTAGATATTTAGGTATACTTTATGGAGTTTTTTGGAGTTCAATTTTGTTTCCTGTTTAGATCTAACTTGTATTTTTTTTGTTCTAAGGATTTGACATTAAGTTCTGCTTGATCTGTTTAATCCTCCTTTTTTCAAGGTGTATAATCGTAATTTAAATGCCCCGTAGTGATAATTTTAGAAGAGCTATATGGTTTTGCTTTCTCTCCTAAATTTTTACAAGAAAACTCTTCATACTAAATTGTATATGTTCATTTCTTTAATTACGAAGAATTGGTTTCTTAAGGATTTATACAAGGAGTTCCTAAGTGTGTCAGTAGTGGATTCCGCTACAAGTGACATTTTGAATTGAATTACGACGTCTTAGGCTAGAGTTGCACATTAAACCTACTGTATTGTTCGATGTGCATAATTGCTTCGACGTTGTGACAAAAAAAAAAAAGGATTTCTAAGTCATTCAACAGTTTTCTATGTTTGTGAAAAGGCCATCCAGCATGGGACAAGGTCGTACTACATTGGATAGGAGAGATCGTTTAGATAAGGTTTTAACTGTTGTTGTCCAAAAACCACACAAAAAGCAACAAAGAAACCGTAATGAATTATTTTATTGTACCATAACTTTTCTCCCTTCAAATATATTCATTTCAAATTTGGTGGTTCTTTTTTCACAGCATTTTCAAAGTGGAACTATAAATATGATCACCCACTATATCAGTGCTTCTCAAACTTTAAATGTTTGTGACCCAATTTTCAATCTTAATTTCCATCGCGCCCCCCTTCACACAATAACAATGTATTGAATGCAATAATAATGCACTATGACGTTAAAGCTACAATACGATTTTAATCATAAACCGCACAAATTAAGATATTAAATTTTGTATATGACAAGCCTAGGCGAATCATTAGTAATTATTAAACTTGTTCACTTAGTATTGTGAGATTAGTTATCAAATACATTGTGCAGTACTGATACATTTATACGTATATTATATTAGTGTAAATGTGTATTTTGTTTTTATGTCCGAATGTATATTTTGTTTTGGTTCCTTTCAGTAAATTTGTAATTTTGTAAGTCCTTTGTTTTGGACTTTTCGATATACTCGCGCCCCCTTGTAGAGTTACCACGCCCCTCTAGGGGGGGGCGCACCCCACAGTTTGAGAAACGCTGCAGTATATACATATGTAATGTATCGATGAAATGGTATTAATTTTGTGTGGGAAATGTAGTCATTTCAGTAAAAAAATTGGATTGATCACATCATCGGTTATTTAATTTTAACATTAGGAGATTTATTTTGAGCATCATGTTTACTCAAGAGCAAAAATGCACGATAAATGCAAAATGCAAGAATTATTCATTTTCCACATACAAAAAAAGCGGGGAAAAGCGTAATATAAAAAATTACAATCCCGTGTTCAAGTGAAGGAGAATGTTAGTCATATTTATAAACTATATAAGTGGGTGATCTTAGGGAAAATCTTCGATCGCTGAGAAAGGCACGTATAAGCTATTAAGATATTCTTTTTCAAAGAATCTCTAAAATAAATCACACAAAGTACAAGGATTCGTTTTATCGATGAATCACGAAAAAATCAAAGAATATGTTTTAATCTTTTCAATTCAAAAGGAAATGAGACGCGTTTCGATATAGCATTTGTCATTGAGGCTTAGAAAAAAAATAGAAGATTAAATTTTTAAATTAATATTAACTTGTTACACACACATATACGTACATTTAATTATATAATATAATAAAATTCCTTGAATCGTCTATTTGGGTTGATTGGACTAGGTCTTTAAACTTATATTCAATCTTTGTTATTCATTGATTAAAGCTGTTTTACGGTCATCTATGTAGTAGGATTCAAAAGTTCCCGGGCTGAGTCTATCACTTAAAGAAATATTACCATTTAAAGTGCTGAAACACATTCTCCTTCGGAATAAAACCCTTCAGTAAGAGCACGCTTTTGCCGTGGCTTGTAAAGGTCATCAAAACACTTCTGGAATCATGTTTTAGACATGTCCTTAATTCAACCTGTGATGCACTTTTAACTTCATCTGCAGATTGGTCATCGCTTAACATGCGGGGCAAAATGTGGTTGACACGCTCTATACATGTTAAGATCCTAAGTCAGTGTCCATTGACATGTGGCCGAGGATATTCCAACTGATTCTGCTATTGTTTGAATTGTTTATATTATCCAGAGCGTTTATCCTCTTTCGCACATTCCCTGCCTTTTCTGAAGCGTAGATGCCACTCAAAAGCTTGCGTTTGCGATTATGTAACACAGCCTTACACCTACTTCAAAATTTCTTAAGTCAACGTAGCACTTTTTCGCAAACGAACACAAAGTTTAATATTCACTATCCGCTCAACAAACGCAACTTCTTTCAATCGAAAACGACTGAATACGTCAACCTACAAAATATGACGTCATGGCGAGCCACCAAGCCCGTGATTTGGAATAAACCTTTTTAGAAAAGGTGAAGAATGCAAAATAACACAGAAATGTTACTGTAGTAGCTGTACTACAAAACTTTTCCACGTTATAAACTCAGCCTGGGAACTTCTAAATCCTACCTTGTATATGACTAGTGAAGATTCTATCATGTATAATAACACACCCTTCACAATAGCTACTTTATTTAACCAATACTGTGTAAATTAATTGTGCTACACTGAACGTACGTTTATCAAAATCCAAGTTGCTTCATGTCAACAGATCTCGTTTCGTGTTAACAAACACTGATTAAATACTCTGGAATTGATGTTTGCTTCATTATATGACGATATAAAAAAATTAAGGGAAAAAAAAAAGTCTCGTATCTCTTTTGAGAACAAAGGAGAAACTACGTCACAAAGTAAAAATAAAAATGTCTCTGTAACCGTGACGCCGTAATCACTAATTAACGTTTATAATTCGGAAAAATTGCACGTGTAATGAGCTTAATGACTAGAAGTGAACTCCCACATTATAATACAGCGGCTTTTGTAGTGGAAAAAATTATTAAAATAAACACCACCAATGTGTGTGTGTGTGAAAAGAGAAAAAAAATCGTACATTTTAAGCGTAAAAAAATTAAAATATAACGAAATTTTCCCTATATTAATTCGTTACGTCTAGTTAATTCGTGGTTTGCTTATTAAATTTTTCGTTTTTGCTGCGTAATTTGGAAGAATAACGTATAATTTGTTTCACCAGTGAAAATGATCCTTTTGTGGAGGGATTTTCAATGGAAACTACCGCTGGTGCTTTTCTTTTACAATAGCGGCCGAACTAATGAAGTTATTAAAGTGAAAAGGCAAACATAATTAAGATAAATATTTCTGATTAAAACCTTCTCTTTTAATTGTCCCCCGGTAAGTGCGGATTAATAGGGTACAAAATGCTTACTTGATTCTAAAAAAGAAATGTGGACAATTTGAATGCTGTTTTCATTTGAGACAAAAGTGTTCCCAGATGCAATTCTGGTCGTGTACATCTAGTAATTAATTGAGTAAATGTTATGGTATGCTTTTATAATTAGTAAAATTGTGTGGAAATGTGTATTGCCTAAATGCATAATGTGTTAGTGAATGTGAGATTTACTTTCAATTGGGATTTCAGTTTCATTGTATGTTGCATTAGTAGATGCTATTGTGTGTTCCTAGTATACTGGAATAAAGTCACAAATTTCAAATAGTAATAATCATCAAAAATGAATTAATCTGCCTGAAGTGCTATTAAATAATAAAACTTATCTTAAAGCTAATAGTATTTCACTGAATTAATAATGTATAGTAGAAGATCAGTTATATAAGATAATAAAAAATGACCTATATTATATACGTAGAACATCTATTTATATATAGAAGAAAAGCAACATCAACAATCACTCTTTGATTTATTACAAGATCTCTAGAGCTATAAGACCTACAGGCTTGAAATTTACCAGGCATGTTCCTTTTGTAGAAAAGAAATAATTTAGAATGGGTTTTACGGAAATCGTCTTCCATGGGGAGTTGGGGAAGATGTTATAGACGAAATTCCCCGTTTTTAATTATTAAACTAGACTATTTGCAGACATATTCCTTTTGTTGAGCAAAGATCCTTTAAGAATGAATTTTGTTAAAATCTACTCCCGAGAGAGGCCTTGGTAGCGTTATAGACAATAATTCCCGCTTTTGAATAATTTTACCTATTGACACAAAGTTTTCCCTATATTTCGTAAAGTAGATACTCGCTTAAAACGGAATTTGCGGAAATCTGTTCCATGGATAGGGAATTAAGGGGGTGTTTACATAACAAAAGCGATTCATTCACTCATCGCGAGATCTCCTGTGCAATTAGATCTACCGGCTTGGACTTTGCCAGGCATGTTCCTTTTATTGAGTAGCAAGTTGAGTAAGAATGAGTCTTCTGGAAATCGACTCCCAAGAGGGGCTGAGGAGGCATTTTAGAAAATAATTCATGATTTTAAGCTGTTTGTTTTTTGCTATCATGTTCCTTTGTTAAGTAAATATTAGCTAAAAACTGACTTTTTGGAAATCGATTTCGAGGACATTATAGGGGCGTAAGAAAAATATACTTCCGTCTTAGCAGTTCAATTCCAGAGTTTTTTAAATCACATAGCCGCGTTATAAGAATATTTTTAATACAATCGAAAGTTCGATACTAGGTCTTAGATATCCATGACTAATATATATATATACATACTGAACTGAACTCAGCGGCGCAACAGCCCATGAGGACAAGGCCTACTGTGTCTATCTCAGCTTACGTGACCTTCGCCGCTGGGGTGCACATGCAGATGTTAATCACAAGTGATCAGTCTGACACAAAACTTCCAGTGTTCAGTTCCCAAGCAAGATTGTTACTCATCTATCGCCCCACTGAAGGGATGAAAGGCTGAGTTGACCTTGCCCAGATTAGGATTTGAACCCCGGACCTGGGGCGTGGAAGCGCTATGCGCTATCACTGAGTCACTGGGCTATATAGATATACAGCATCATGAAATACCGTGCGAAGTGGGTGGAGGACGACTAGTATAATATATTATGAGATATTTGAAACATGGTATTAGGTTTAATTATAAGAAAGGTTATTCAAGTAACTCCGTTTTGTATTTTAGGAGCCTCTATGAGAAATATTTTAAAATAAATAATAAATTTTGGTTGATTAAAATTTTGTATAAGTTTACAATATCCAGAAGTTAGTCACATTTTTATATAGGCTCCGTATTCTACAATATATTAAACATGTATGATATTATTTAGCCGGGCGTAAACTCAAGTGAACAGGCAGTTGGGACAACTTGTTTGCAAAGAGAAATAGTTAGGAAAATATACAATATTTAGTTTATATATATAGAGATTTATTTCCTACAAACAAGAGATAACATCCAACAATCACATTCGAAAATCACATAGACAGTAGGAAAATCACACAATGAAGGACATATGAGTAACCGAGATTAAAAACTATAAAATGGATGCTGCAATGCAATAAACATTGCTGACAGGAGAGCTAATATATAAAAGTAATTTATATAAAAGTGGGGTTGAACATGTTTTTGGGCCAGCCAAACTTCCCCCTTTATGTAAATAATATTGAGCAAAAACCAACTGAAAATAATGGATAGGAATATCTAAATCCATTACAAGATAGAGGTTACATACCTAAAAATTGCACTTACAAATGCAAAGCCCGCGCTAAATCTGAGTGCAATAAATAAGTTATTGCCACATTCTGAAACCTAATGCCGATTTAAATCATGTGAAGGGCTGAAATGTAGCACTTAACAAAAATATAAAAAGAATGGAAATAAAAATTAATATAAGAGTTGTGCAAATTATAACATAACTTTAATAACACTAGAGTAAATATGAATACAATAATAATTAATTTTATCTAATATTAGATTATGGAGATATAACTATAACTATGAAATATTTAAGTTTATATATATAGTAATAAACTATTATCACAATCTCAGAATTTTTAATCCTAACTATTTTGAATAGCTTTATTCATATAACTATTAATAAAATTAATTGGGTATTTCTGATATATATATATATATATATTCTAGTATATTTCACTTTTATTTTATTTTACTATATATATCTGAAGAAAACAAAAAGAAATCATTGATTGATAACGTTTTTTTTTCTTCTTATGAATAAATACCTAACTTTATTGTGTATAGAAAAACTTATTTGAAAATGACACTTTTATTGTTAAATCTATTCTGAACTTTTATTTTATATTATACTCGTCAAAAATTCACTTTCTTTTTTCTGTTCAGTTTTTATAACAGTAACGAAAACTCTTTCAGATAATTGTGGAAAGATTTCGACTCTTTGACTTACGCCTTTATTACTCTGATACTCTTCAGATATTACAAAATATTTATGCTTAAGGCAAACATAACTATACGTTCTTGAAAGCAACGCTAACCGATTTACATAAAGGTATTGGAGCGTGCCAGACGGCAATATTTATCGTCAATATTTGGTGCAATATAAATCGTTGAATATGATTTCACTTTTTCGTCCGCTTTGGAAATTATTTAGAAAGGGAATGATTTATATTTTCAGTAACAAGTTTAAAGTTTGCTTTCTAAGTTATAAGAATAACGATCTTTTGATTTTTAGTAAGTAAAAGAAAACTAGAAACAAAATATAAATAAAAATAGTTGATAGATATATACCATTAGATAGAAGAATTTGAATAGTCTTTAACAAAAACTATTCAAATTCTTTTTACTTTATAAAGTTTTATTAAACAAATATTTATTTTTTGAATTTAGGTACCATCTTTACTGATATATACCATTTTATTTCTAACAACCGTTTTAAGTCTGGTTGCTTTATCCGTACTGTTAATTTTCTGCGATTGTCTTTGAATCTTAAACAACATATTTGATAAATACTATTATATAAAGTTTTCATGCTGATTGTAAGCTAAAATTTAATATTCTAAAAATAAGTTATAATTTTTTTAATAATATGAAAAAAATTAAATAACATTTTAAATAGCAAATTGGTTTAAAAAAAATCATTATATCAGGTACAAATTAGAAAATTTCTTCATTAACTAAAATAAATAATAATGAGTAAATTATTAAACTATAGCATGATATTTCAGAAGTTTCTGGTACTAGAAATGATATTGCACTAACAATATTTTAGGAAATATCTGTTAGATTAATAGGATTAGTATTCGGAAAAGGATTATATTTATGATTATGAGGTAGTAATTTACTAAATTGTACGTAAATAATTATCCCAACGTTTTTATTGCCAATTCAGGACACATTTTTATACCATTAATGCACTACAAATAGACAAATGAAATAAAAACGCCTATATGTGATGGCCTTTCATACCACAGAAGGTCAAAAGACACATGCAAGTATAATCTGATATATCTCATTTTTTAAGCTTTCACACAATTTTCAAAGGCGCTGTAGGAATATTTTGTCTTAAGAATTAGAAATGTATGATGTCTATAATTAAACTTGAAATTTGCGAGCAGTCGGTAGCAAAAACTGTACAACGGAATTGCATGAAAATTGGGTAATGGCAGATGGAAATTATGGAAATTTTATCGAGTGAAAACAAAACAATGATTTTCATAAGCCACCCCTAGGTCGCGTATCAAAGAACATTTATATAAATAATATGCAAAAGTTAACAAAAAAACAGTTGGTATGCAATCCACATTTGTCTGCTACTATTTTTTTTTTAATTTAATTTATTTTCAAAACTCCTCATGCTCCGCAATGCATAACATG